>JBBPPM010000062.1:0-29884 GCA_038092015.1 Leccinum huronense
TTGTCCTGGCACCTCTCCCGCGAAAAAAAATGTTTGTTTCCTTTAGCCAGTTGTATTGTCCGTTTTGCACGTGTACTATGTAGGAATATTGCTGATTGTACGGTGAACGAGTGCAGTTGTCTCTATTCATTCGTGTAATCTCGAGCTGAATGTTCGCGCCGTAAAAAGTTCGAGCAGCGGACCAACAGTACTTATTATAATGCCCCCTCCATCAGGAAAACTTCTAGGTGCTGATATTCTTAGGTAAATATTATCATACAACTATCAGCCTAATAACAATATAGAAAGCCTTGTCGCTCTTCAATCATAATGTGAATTAATGGACAATGCATTATAACTCCCGGCAGACATTTTAAATTATTGTCGGTCTGTAGTCAATCTAATATTACTAGGCAATGGCTGTACAATAAATATCAAATGATGACAAGTGATAATCATTGGCATAGCATAAAACTTGTATTTGATCAGGTACTATAATTCCTGATCAAACAGTAATCATAAATACAATCAATGATCTGGAATGATTATTGATACCATTCTGTTTCCATGTTGATCATCTTTTATCATGATTGTATATAATTATCATATATATCATATTAGGAAAACTTCTAGGTGCTGACATTCCTAGGTAAATATTATCATACAACTATCAGCCTAACATATCAGTCAACAATATACAAAGCCTTGTCACTCTCCAATCATAATGTAAATTGATGAACAATGCATTACAACTCCTGGCAGACATGTTACATCATTATCAGTCTATAGTCAATCTAATCTTACTAGGCAATGGCTATACAATAAATATCAAATGATGACAAGTGATAATCATTGTCATAGCATAAAACTTATATTTGATCAGGTACTATAATTCTTGATCAAACAGTAATCATAAATATGATCAATGAGCTTGCATGATTATTGACATCATTCTGTTTATGTTGATCATCTTTATAATATCATGATTGCATATATCATTGTCATGTATATAATTGGTTATCATTCTAGTACTAACAAAAGGTGTGAGAAAAATCTTGTGTAATTTAGGCAAGCTGCAACCTTGAGGTGCACCACAATGTATTAAAAAAACTGGCCTCCGAGTTGAGCAATGAGGGGCCCCACTGAGTGACTGAAATTCCGAGACTCTGCTGCAGTGCCGACTGCCAGTTGTCTCTCTCTCGAAGCACATCCAACTCTTTCCAGAATTTCACTGCCTCCGGCTCCCGTTCCGTCCCTTCGTTGAGCGCCATCTCAAGCTTGGAGATGAGGGTATCACAAGACCTCTTTTCATGCTCCGGCCTCTTGATCTGGTCACATCAGCTCAGGCTTGATCATAGAAGTCAATGACTCGGAGTTGCATCTCCTCCAGAAACTGCATGAGCCTCATCCCTTCCTGCAGGCAGGTCCCGGACAACTTCAACACGTGTCGTCGATCGCGCCGGGGTGTTGGACAAGCCTGAGTTCAAGCTGACCGCCAAGACGTGTTCTAATCTGTTTGCGGACGATAGCGTGCGTGAGCGAACATTGTAGTTCTGAGCAGAACGAGAACAAACCTTGAGGTATCACACTCCACTTCTCGGCACCACATTCCACTTCGTCTGTAGTCGATCTCACCGGGGTATTAGACAAGTTGATGACACGGAGGCATTCCCATCTGTTTGTGGACGAGTGTGTGCGTGAGCGAACATTGTGGTGAGTCTGAGCAGGACGAGAACGAACCTTGAGCACCACACTCCACTTCTTGCGTCGTCGAGCACACCGGGGTGTTCAAGTTGGACAAGTTGAAGATCGAGAGGTGTTGCAATCTCTTTGTGGAAGATCGCGCGCGTGAGCAAACAGTGTATTTCTCAGCATGACAGGTACGAACCTTGTGGATCACACTCCACTTTTCTGCACCACACCCCACTTCTTGTGCCGTCGATCGCACCGGCATGTTGGACGACTTGATGACCGAGAGGTGTTGTAATCTGTTTGCGGACGATCGCGTGCGTAAGCGAACAATGTAGTTGGGAGCAGGACGGATGCAAACCTTCAGCCCCACGCTGCATTTCTTACCTGGAAGATCGCCGAATCTGAGCGGATTTCGTGAACAGTCTGTCGAGTACGTCCACCATCAACTCAGCAGGTGTCGTTGACCGCGCCGGGGTGTTGGACAAATTGATGATTCAGAGGCGTTCGAATCTGTTGACGAACGGATGTGTTTGCAAACATTGTAATTGTGAGTGGGGCGCATACGAACCGTGGGGACCATACCCCACTTCTGTTGCCGTCAAAGACCGCACTGGAGTATTCGACACGATGATCACTGAGAGGTTTCCGCATCAGCTAAGCGGACGAATGCGCGCGTGAGCGAACATTGCAGAAGTTGTCACGAGGACTGATACGAACCTTGAGCATCACACTCCACTTCTAGCATCGTTTATCGCACCGCAGTATTGGACGCGTTGAGGACTGAGAGGCGATCAAACGAGGTTGCGGACGAGTGCGTACCTGAGCGAACATTGTGGTTGTAACTTGTGAGCAGGACGGGTATCAACTGTGAGCACCAAACTCCATGTTATGACAGGTGTTCTAATCTGTTTGCGGATGAACACGTGGGTGAGCAAACGTCGTGATTGTGAGTGGGGCGGGTACGAACAATGAACACACCACACCACTTCTGGTGTCGTCAACCGCGCCGCGGTGTTCGACACAATGATAACTGAAAGGCATCCGAATCTGTTGGCGGACGACCGCGTGAGTAAGCGAACATTGGCATTGTGGGCAGGACCGAGGCATTTATGTTGCGATTTAACGGTACGAACCTCAGGCACCACACTCCCCATCTGGGTACCACACTCCACTTCTGGTGTCGTCGATCGCGCCGGGACGTCGGATACAATGATAGCTAAAGGTGGTCCAATGGGTGTGCGGACGAGTGCGTGCCTGAGTGAACATTGTAGTTGTGTTGCGAGCAGTACAGCATTGCACGAACATTGAGCATCACACTCCACTTCTAGGCACCACACTGCATTTCTGCCAGGTTGATGACCGCCGCGCCGAGCTCTCATCTGTTTGTGGACGACTGTGTGCGTGAGCGAACATTGTAGTTGTGAGCGGGACGGGTACGAACCTGGAGTGTCACATTCCACTTCTGGGCACAACACTCCATTCTTAAGTTGTCGATCGCACCGGGGTGTTGGAGAAGTTGGTGACCGAGAGGTGTTCTAATGTGTTTGCACACGATCGCGTGCGTGAGCGAACATTGTAGTTCAACAGGACGGGTACGAACCTTGAGCACCACACACCACATCTTGCTTCGTCGATCGCACCGGGGTGTTGAACAAGTTGATGACCGAGAGGTGTTCTCATCTGTTGCGAGTGAGCGAGTGCGTGAGCGAATATTGTAGTTTTAAGCAGAACGGGTACGAACCTCGAGCATCACACTCCACTGCTGGGCAGCACACGTCATTCGTAGGTCGTTGATTGTGCCGAGTACTGGACAAGTTGACGACTGAGAGGCGTTGTAATCTGTTTGTGGACAAGTGTGGGGGTAAGCGCACATTGTGGTTCTGAGCAGGACGAGTATGAACCTTCAGCAGCACACTCCACTTCTAGCGTCGTCGATCGCGCCGAGGTGTTGGACAAGTTGAAGATTTAGAGGCGTCCTAATCTGTTTGCGGACGATCGCGTGCGTGAGCGAACATTGTAGTTCTGAGCAGAACGAGTACGAACCTTGAGTATCACACTCCACTTTTGGGCACCACATACAACTTTTCTTATGTTGTCAATCGTGCCGGAGTGTAGGACAAGTGAAAGACTGAGAGGCGTTCTCATCTGTTTGTGGACGAGTGTGTGCGTGAGCGAACATTGTGATTCTGAGCAGGACGGGTACGAACATTGAGCACCACAGTCGTCGAGCACACCAGGGTGAGGGACAAGTTTAAGCTGACCGAGACGTCTTCTAATCTGTTTGCGGACGATTGCGTGCGTGAGCGAATATTGTAGTTGTGAGCAAGACGTGTATGAACCTTGAGCATCAGACTCCACTTCTGGACACAAGACTCCACTTTTACGTCGTCAATTGCGCTGGGGTGTTGGACAAGTTGATCACCGAGAGCTGTTCTAATCTATTTGCGGGCAAGCACGTGCACGAGCGAACATCGCAATTCTCAGCAGGACGGGTATGAACCTTGAGCATCATACTGCACTTCTGGGCACTACACTCCATTTTTATATCGTCGATCGTGCCGGAGTGTCGGACATGTTGACGACTGAGAGGCGCTCTCATTTGTTTGTGAACGAGCGTGTGCGTTAGCGAACATCGTAGTTGTGAGCAGGACGGGTACGAACCTTGAGCACCACACTCCACGTCTGGCGTCGTCGATCGCGCCCAGGTGTTCGACAAGTGGATAATTGAGCGGTGTTCTAATCTGTTTGCGGACGAGCGCGTGCGTGAGCGACCATTGTAGTTCTGAGCAGGACGGGTACGAACATTGAGCACCACTCTCCACTTCTTGCGTCGTCGATCACACCGGGGTGTTGGACAAGTTCATGACCGAGAGATGTACTAATCTGTTTGCGGACGATCGCGTGCGTGGGCGGACATTGTAGCTCTGAGCAGAGCGAGTACGAACCTTGAGTATCACATTCCACTTCCTCCGTAGTCGATCGCACCGGGGTGTTAGATAAGTTGATGACACGGATGCATTCTCATCTGTCCGTGGACGAGCGCGTGCGTGAGCGCATATTGTAGTTCTGAGCAGGACGGGTGTGAACCTTGAGCGCCACACTCCACTTCTCGCGTCGTCGATCGCGCCGGGGTGTTGGACAAGTTGACGACATAGAGCTGTTCAATTCGCTTTGCGGGCGAGCGCGTGCGTGAGCGAATATCGTAGTTGTGAGCAGGACGGGTACGAACAGGCACCACACTCCACTTCTTGATTCGTCGGGCACACCGGGGTGTTGGACAAGTTGATGATCAAGAGGTGTTGCAATCTCTTTGCGGAAGATCGCGCGCGTGAGCCAACATTGTATTTCTCAGCAGGACGGGTACGAACCTTGTGTATCACACCCCGCTTCTTCTGTCGTCGATCGCACCGGCATGTTGGACAACTTGACGACCGAGAGGTGTTGTAATCTGCTTGCGGACGATCGCGTGCGTAAGCGAACATTGTAGTTGGAAGCAGGACGGGTACGAACCCACAACCCCACGCTGCATTTCATACGTGGTAGATCGCGCCGAAGTGTTGGACAAGTTCAAGACTCAGAGGCGTTCACATCTGTTTGTGGACGAGTGTGTGCGTGAGCGAACATTGTGGTTCTGAGCAGGCCGGGTACGCACCTTGAGCAACACACTCCACTTCTTGAGTCGTTGATCGTGCCGGGGTGTTGACGACTGAGAGCTATTTTAATCGCTTTGCGGGCGAGCGCGTGCGTGAGCGAACATCGTAGTTGTGAGCAGAACGGGTACGAACATGCTCCACATTCCACTTCTTCCATAGTCGATCGCACCGGGGTGTTGGACATGTTGATAATTGAGCGGTATTCTAATCTGTTTGCGGACGAGCGCGTGCGTGAGCGAATATTGTAGTTCTGAGCAGCACGGGCACGAACCTTCGGCACCACGCTGCATTTCTTGCCTCGTATATCGCGCCGAATTGTGTGACAAGTTGAAGACTCGGAGGCATTCTCATCTGTTTGTGGACGAGTGTGTGCGTGAGCGAACATTGTAGTTCTGAGCACGACGGGTACGAACCTTCAGCAGCACGCTCCACTTCTCCCGTCCTCGATCGCGCCGTGGTGTTGGACAAGTTGACGACTGAGAGCTGTTTCTAATCTGTTTGCGGACGAGCGCGTGCGTGAGCGAACATTGTAGTTCTGAGCGGACGGGTACGAACAGGCACCACACTCCACTTCTTTCGTCGTCGATCGCACCGGGGTGTTAGACAAGTTTATTACCAAGAGGCGTTCTCATCTGTTTGTGGACGAGCGTGTGCGTGAACGAACATTGTAATTGTTAGCAGGAAGAGTACGAACCTTGAGCACCACACTCCACTTCTTGAGTCGTCGAGAACACCGGGGTGTTAGGCAAGTTCAAGCTAACCGAGACGTGTTCTAATCTGATTGCGGACGATCGCGTGCGTGAGCGAACATTGCAGTTGTGAGCAGGACGAGTACGAACCTTGAGCATCACATTCCACTGCCGGGCACCACACTCCACTTCTTGCATCGTCGATCGCACCGGGGTGGCGGACAAGGTGACGACTGAGATGTGTGCTAATCTCTTTGCGGGCGAGCGCGTGCCTGAGCCAACATTGTACTGGTGAGCAGGACGGGTACGAACAGGCACCACACTCCACTTCTTGCGTCGTGGATCGCGCCGGGGTGTTGTGTAAGTTGACGATTGAGAGGTGTTGGAATTTGCTTGCGGGAAATCGTGTGCGTGAGCGCACATTGTAGTCCTGAGCAGGAAAGGTGCAAACCTTCATTACCACACCACTACTTGCGGCGTCGATCCCGCCGGTGTGTTGGACATGTTGAAGACTGAGCGGCGTTCTCATTTGTTTCTGGACCAGTATGTGCGTGAGCAAACGTTGTAGTTGTGAGCAGGACGGGTACGAACCTTGAGCGTGAGCGATCATTGTAGTTGTGAGCAGGACGGGTACGAACTTGAGCACCGCACACCACATCTTGCTTCGTCGATCGAGCCGGGGTGTTGGACAAGTTCAAGACTCAGAGGCGTTCACATCTGTTTGTGGACGAGTGTGTGCGTGAGCGAAAATTGTACTTCTCAGCAGGACGGGTACGAAACTGGAGCAATACTATGTCACACTCCACTTCTCGGCACAACTGCACGTCACTTCTCGTGTCATCGATCCCACTGCAGTGCCATCGCGCGAGCACTACGAAGGAAAACTTTCAACGTCGTCAAAGCTCAGCGTTGAGTCGCTGAACCGGCGATCGCAGTGAATGTCTTGGGAATGTCTGTAGTTCGCAAGCCGCAGTAGTTCATCGGATCCGTACAGCACAGTGCTCCTCTCCGTACCTCCCCGCTAGCCTGAGCCCAGATCGAAGCCCGACAGGATCAAAACGCATGTGGGTGCCAGATGTAGTAGTATTGTGCATCTAAGTTGGATTCTCCGAATCTAAGACTCGGATAGTAACACTGGGAAGCTCAACCTCCGAATTCGCATGAAATACGGCACGCAACAGTGACATTATCAAATATACATCTCGTCCATATCGGTGGATACATTCGAATCGTCATCGGATTCCTCGTCTCTCTCACTTTCTTCACCCTGAGACATTTCCCATTCGAGAGCTTCTCGATCTCCGAGCATGAAGCTGGGATCAAGGTCATCGAAACCATGGGGAGACAAATTCCGACCGCCCAGACGTTCGTCTTCAGGCTCCACAACTTCCAAGTCGTCGTCTAGCCCGCTACATTCACCATTCTTCAAGATCTCCCAGTCCAAATCAGAAAGTAAGAAATTGTTATCCAGGTCGTCGAATCCACCGAGAGGAGCGTGTGAGATCCTGGCATCCCCAGGCATGTAGTCCGCCGGTGATGCTTCAGCGATAGCGTGAAAACGTTCCTCCGTTGACTCGATTGGACCTGTTGCACTGTCGCGAACATGGGAGTAGGTGTGGCCAACACCGAGGCCCCAATGGTATCGCATCAACATATCACGATCTACGAACCTTTGCAACGTGACATTAGTTAGGAACAAACGCGGACATTCATCATACCTGTTGACGTAGTAGTAGTTCCAATTATCAGATTCTTTTCTTGTACAGGAGATCGCTGGGTCATCCGGGTGCCGTTGTCCTTTTGCAAAAGCTGGAATAATATGACATCCTCGCAATACATCTGCAGGGTCAACGAAACCAAATGCACGGTCTTCGTTTGATGAAACAAATTGCAGCCTATCGAGCTGGACCCCATCCTGTCGGGGATCAGACGGCATCAGTTGAAACCACTGCACATGTAAGAAATTTAATCGACGGGGGTTATAGTCCTTGAGTCCCGGGCCGATGTACTGTACATTTGCATGGTAGATCCCGACGATTCGAGCGTAACGGAAGCGATGTAGAACCTCTATGGAGTCCGTGTCATCTGCGGATTTTCCTGCCAGCATCATTATATCACGTTTACTGCCGCTAGGGTTAAATGTGTCCTGGTCGCGGCGGACATCATACGTAGTAAAGTTGATGCGAATGATGCTGTGCCGGTAGATGCGATCACCTTTGAATATCACATGGTTGAGGTTGGCTGGCCATGCATTGTAGTTATTATCTAGTCCCGGAAGCACATGATCAGCAGTTGGTTCCGCGATATCCATATGGATTGACTGAATGCGAGGAAGCAGGTGAGACTTCAATTTCGAAATAAAGTGCTTTAAATTTGAATTCGTTTAGTCAAACCATCATTATTGAGTATTACATACATACCGTCATTGCTGGATTGCCTGCATTTCGGGCGACGAAACCATGGAGTTCGATCGGTTGATGTTGCGACTGTCCAATGTTATAACGACTGTCCAAGTTTTTCGGGACAGATTCTGGCAGACTGTTGCCATTCTGAGACTCATAAACTCGCCGTATCCTTGCTTGTCGTCGCTCGATCCGGGTCAGTTGACGAATGAAGTCCTTTTTGCTGGTGCGTGTATACCTCCCTTTCCCAACTCTGTGCTCTTGTTCACCCTGAAGCAAAGGTTACAACTTGATTGATATGCCTGAATAAAAATAGGAACACACTGATTGTGTCGAGTAGGAATCCGTTGTTCCATAGAGCCTGATGGAAGCCGTGTAATCACCGAGCGCATGAAGTTTGTAAGTACGAAGGTTGAGGGACTTTGATTTCCGTGATTGTACAGTGACAGCAGATCCCCCACCTTTGCGCTGAGATTGAGCGCGAACCTCCCTACGGTGGCGGCCCTCAGCCTCACGTTTGAGTTCTCTGGTGTTGAACGAAGGACAGGTATTGGCCTCGAAAGCGCGTATGGCATCTCCCAATTCCTGAGTGACAGTATCCATCACTTGGAGACTTTCGTCTGTGTGCATTCGCAATTTCGCCAGTCCATGCCAATGACACAGGAGGGCAAGAAGCTTCAACACAGCTGTATTGTGGGGTTCTGGTAGCAAGCCCTCGAATGCAGGGAGAGCGCACTTGTCGTAAGTAGATTTAGTAGTGTTGTACATAATGACCACTACAGCGCTACGCACCTGGAGAATGTCTTCGAAGTCACGTGCCGCAATCCTTCTCATCTCTGACACATTCTTCGAGAAACGTCGTATCGTATCTCGTCCAAACGTAGGAATTTGACGATATCTGTACACAATATGTAGATCAGTTAATGAGTACGAAAGCGGATCAGGGCAAAAAACCTTCCTTCGATCGAGCTCGCGCAAGATGTTGCCTTTCAAGCTCTCAAGCATGCGTAGAAGATGGATTAAGATAGCCTTCCAGACTCCGAGCTCGAATTCATGCAACATATCGACCACAAGCATAGCAAAGAGATTGAAACCAAACGCACAGAGCTTTTCTGAGAAGGCATTCTGCATTGGTAAGTACGAATAACCAAACTCCTGTCAGATCAGCGCCTACCATGGTGGGTACTAAAGACTCGTCTTTAAGAAGCGCTTGAACTTGTGAAGATGTAACAGCGTAGTTTCTTTCATAGATATACCTGCGTGCGTTGATGATTTTGTTTCGTCGATCATCGTCATCAACCCGGGCCAATGCTTGTCGTCGATGCATGTCCGGTTGGCTGCCGACGGCGGGGACACTTTCCATAGGGAGTGTGCAACGTGGGCACGGACACATTCCGAGGTTGCGTATGGATGCGATCAAGACCCTATTCAAACAAGTAAGTCAGTTAAATTTCAGCGAATACCTTGCACGAACTTTTCCGGATAATCGGCGGAATATGTGAATATGCGCGGATAGAACCGTCGCTTAAGGCCATCACAACACAAAATGACGATCCCATGTTGATATACCATCATGAATTCCTCATCAAGTAATATTTTCCATTGCTCGTGGAAGAGCTCTCGCTGGCAGTGGGTATGAAGCGCGTCATTGGCACCTCGATCACCTAAGTTTTCCGCTAGAAAATCCTTGAATTCGTCCGGTAGCTAGACAAAGAATCAGCAAATGCAGTGGAACAACTGAGCACTTACTGTCTGGAAATACGCCACATGAGAACAGAGATTGCTGGAAGGTTGACATCTTCGATACTTTGACTCGTTGCCAAAATAAACGTAAAGTGGCCAGAGCTTGGCATCACCAAAGGTTGTCAGATGGGTTGCATCAGACCAGAACATAAGTGCTGTGACGACCCGAGGAAGGTCACAGCCGGGCTCCGGAGGCAAGTCTTGAAGCGCTCGATTTGCCTCAAGAAATGCAGTTGATGTGAATAATTCACCGTGGATCCTTAGGTCGTGGTCCCGGTGAGGCGGGTGCCATCGTAGTTCATACGGTTCAAAATGAAAGAGCGATGCTTGGGTCGGATTCGTAACCTTTTCCTTGATGATCGAAACAATGGAGCGATGATAAAAACCGTCGATAGTATAGTCCTTCGGGCCCGGATCCTTCGACCGACCATGAAACGGTACTGAGACCGAAACGGAGGAGCATTTCCAACCATTGTCCTCTCTCAACCACTCCGGAGCATCACCATCAAACTCATTGTATCCAAGCTGCTCGTCTATGGAATTCCACGGAGTGTGTGCCACAACACCAGGAGAAAAGGTAGGATCTCCTACGATATCGAGTAGTTGCCTAAAATTCTCCTTCGATTTTTGCCTCCCTTGATTCCAATACCAATGCCCAAGGAGCATAGAAGTCTCGTTTGGATATGGGTGGTATGGATTATGAGGGGGGTCATGCAATGCCAAATCAACGCATGGCGAGTTCTCGACCGTATACGGATCATCCGGGTCGTGGCGAGGAGGAAAGCCAGTGTCGTATACGCGAAGCAACCCAAACTTGTTGGTTTGTGTTTTAAACAACCTGCGTGTCGAGGCGTAGAGGGAACGAGCGAGTTGCCCAACGGAACCAGATGAGACGTTTCGAGACGAGGACAGGGAATCATTTGCGCATTGTGCTGAACCTGCTTGCGAATAAGACAATACCTCAGGCGGTGGAAGCGGCGCCAGGTGTTCCGGAAGTATGTCTCGAAAGTGTAGCAATGGGCGTCGCAACTTTGGCTGTGCAGAGGGTACTTTGTCATAATTTGATGTCTGCTGCCGTGGTAAGGTTTTCTGGTTGTTGAAAGATAACTCGTTCACCAAAAAGAATGAGCAAGGGAGGATTTACTAACCTGTTGTGATTCAAACGAGGATGGGTTCCCGAGAGATCCAACGGTACCAAAGGCATTCAACAAAGGTTGGTTTGAGTCGGAGTGCTCCAAAGCCTGGCTCGGGCTGGCTGCCCTTCGACTATACCGGGCTCGCTTGGTACGAAAGACTTCTCTTGCCCTGGTAAGGGCTTCGGAAAGTCGTTTTCTACCTGTGTGACATTCCTTTTCGTGACGAGTGAATGCGCCCAAGACGGTGAAGGTTCTGCCACACACACATGTTCGTGTGAATGTCTGATCTCCACTCATTCCCCGACGAGTATAACTGTAGAACGAAAAAGCTGGTTGTCAGACCGACTCGAGTGTATTGGCAGAAGCAGTCCCGGAGTGAGTAAGAAGAAACAAAGAAACGAAGAAACGAAGAAACGAAGAAACGAAGAAACGAAGAAACGGCACAACTAAATTGCCGAACGTTACGTAGTGCCTATGTGCTTACGAGTATACGAGAAGTCACATCGGGTAGGCCCGGATCAGGTGAAATCGAAATCGTAAAAGAACATATGGCATGATAAAAAGACATCTTACAGTGTTCGAGTTGTTGCACTACACTTGGTTACTGCGAGAAAATTAAATTAAAAAAAGAAAAGGATACTTGTGTAGTCACCTGCGCATGCACTCAATGTCTTACAGTTGCCACAGATTCTTTTTACAATCTCACAATTATTGGACAGTCCGCGTCAACAAGGCCTTGTCAAGACGCTTCCCCTGCGCTGGTAAACAACATTCCTTCCAGCTGATGCGAGACACCGCCGCAATGTACCGCTCGATTGCGTCCCCTTGGTCTTCGTCAACCATAGTGAACAAGTGCTGCAACAACACAATACCAAGCACTGAGGTATCCCTCACTCTGTCCATCTCCTTGGTAAGATGAACGAGTGCACTGACAAAGGATGCGAGACTACATCTTCGACGACGACCACGCCATCCTCTCATGAGCCCATTCACAACTTTGACATGCATATCATTGATGGTGTTAGGGACCGATGTCTGGCCTGAAGAGCTCAGAGTACTTTCGAGAGCCTCCAAGAGAGTCGTCATTCATAAATCTCCATCACACCGTGTGCCTTCTGTGCAGCACAAGTGTCCGGGGCATACATAGAAGCGAAAAGTTGCCTAAAAGAAAGTGGGCACAATGTCAAGTGTGCTATGAGAGATGTAGAGAAAGTCGGGTATGGCTGAACAGAATGGATCAAAAGACGCGTCGAACAGACCTGTAATACTAGTCAGGCAGTCCCGTTAGCACAATCTATACCGACGCACCATCTCCGATTTCCCAACTCTTTCTACCGTACGAGCTATGATCCCGGCAGCTTCATTCTCCTCGACCCGCAGCCGCTTCGTGACCAATTTAATGCATAGTCGAGATAACTGGGATGCAAGGAGAATTTTTGCGACCTCATTGGCATTCAGAGTGCCTTGAGCCACGGCGAAGCTGCTGATCGTCTATCGAGGTCTGCATCCAACAGGGACCAGAAGGGAGCAAGGAACTGCGACTCTGCGAGATGGGATGGCAAGTTGTCCTTGTTGATCGCCCTCTTTATCGGCCACTGGAAAGGCGCCTGGGAGGGTGGTAGGGAGGATCTAAAACGGACCCGCGTCCAAGCAATGTTCGGTATGTGCAAAAAAAACATACCGATCTAGGCACCCCAGCCAACACGACCGATTGGTTTCGACCCATGACTGAACGCAGAACAGCCGTGCTTAAGATCTGAATCAGGGGTTCAGGTAATGTGCACGGAACATGTGTAAGTTGAGAGTGTGTGCATGAGGTGAGCGGGAAAGGTATTTAACGCTAATGAAGAAAAATCAGACCTTTAAACACTCGGATCATCCTTGTCGTTTGCACCCCGGGTGTGCCCAAAGTTGGTGTTACGATGTTTTCCCTGCTGATAGAGGACATGAGCACGACCACCAGTATACTTCTAAGGTCATCAAACATACCGAAAACTGGAAAGGAAAGCAGACAGCGAATTGGGCGGTATCGACCTACGTACGAGTACCGGCGTTATCTCCTATGCGCAATGGACCTGCCGCAGTACAGACGTGTGATCAAGGGAGCGCGCATTTCCTTTCCTCGGTCACTGCAACATCTTGTATGGTGTCGGTAAGGCGTAAACCGCTTTGCGCAGGTGCGACGTGTGGTCCCGGGAATGGAGATGCATGCAGGTGTGGAGGACGATTATAACTGTGGGCAGGTGGGCATGCGCGTGCGCATCGCAAGCAAAGGCAGTGGCGAGCGATGGCGGGGACGAGCCATAGAGACGTGAGCGTTCCGGTATACTCGAGCTCGACAATGTTTGAGGGGCTCCACAGTCTTGTGTTTGCTCGTTGCACTGGGCGCAGTTGCACTCGCCAACAACGCTTCGGAAAGTGGATCTGTTTTGCGTGAGCCTCAAACACCGACAACGCCCGCTCGGAATTCACGTACTAGAAAACTCAACTCGGTAGATCTGGTGTTTGGAGGAGAAGATGCGGCACTTGCGGTAGTGGACAGCGCCTGACATCGGCGAGGTCAACTACATTTCCAGCTGAATGCGACGCGTTCGTCATAAAGAGGGTAAGCAGATTCTCAGCGATCGAGGATCGTAGGATGGACGACGAAAAAAGTATGCACCTCTCTTGAAGCTTGATGTTATCAGGGACGTACGTCTCCGCCTTGCGGTACAGTTCGAGCGCCTTCTGCAAATCACCCCTGTGTACGCCAGTTCAGCGAAGCAAAAAGTGGGAGAGGTCGGACGCACTTTTCGGAATGGGCGCATGCGAGGGCGACGTACGACTGCCCAGTCTTCTTTCGAGACGTCGGCGACAACATTGCATCCAGAAGGAAAACAACGGGTTGAGGAACGAGGACAGCGAAGCGCTGCCACTGACTTTGGCGTTTACTAAACGAAGTCAAAGATGGACGGACCGTCGGATTCCATCGTAGGAAAGCATTCATCGGCAGGATTGCCGCCCATCCGCGGCTTGGCACGCGAAAGTCCACCACGATTGCCATGTAGCTTGGACTTGTTCTACGTTTGCTGGCGCCTTACACCCCAGGAAGTCCAACTTTGGTAGACAGGAGCCTCTGGCTCGGAGGAACTAAAGAATTGTTGCAGGGATGTAGCTCGCGCTTTGGCTTCGACTTGCTCACGGAGGCGAACGAGATTCCTCGGACTCGGACTCATCGGAGTCGCAGACGCGCCCTCGCGACGAGGAAGATGTTTGACCTTCGTCTTGGCATGAGGCCGCCTTGACTTCCCCCGCGATTCAGAAATTCTCGAGCCGCCGCCGCTTTTTTTTTTTGGAGGTACGTCGAGCGGTGTACAGATTTGCCCTCTCCGAGTTCATTGCCCGTCTCCTTGGTTTTCGCTTTCGGCAGTGCACTCTCCCCTTCGTCGGACACGACCGACGCAAACGAGTCACCTCTCATTTTTGAAGGTGCCCGATCTCTGCCTGTAAAAATAACCAACGCAAAAAATTAGTAACTCGTGATGCAACCCGTACACATAAAGGAGAACTTGGCTTACCACATACAAAACATCATCACTCTGATGACGTTCATAGCCCGATGAGACGAAAAATCACAGCCTATGTTCGAAATTGAAGTAGGCATGTCCGATTCTGCAGATCAGTCTGGGTACGCCCCCCCCGGCAAGCTTCTCCTCCTCATCCTCCGTCGAAAGCGGCAGAAGCAGCACCTCCGCCATTGTTGTTTTCCGTTTCTTGTGTGTGGCTGGGACAGCTCGCCTTGTCCCCCCGGAAATCCACCACCGTTCTGCGCCATAATCGTAGTCGTTGTTGCTGCAGGTCTCTCGAAGGAAGGATGTTTCTCGGCCAGGGACTCGGATTTGACGGCGAGAGCGGTTGCTCTACCGAGTCCAAACGCAAACCTCAACGATACATCTTCTTCTTCCCAGTTCCGGTGGCAGACCTCGAACCTGACCCGGAGGTGAGCTTGGATGTTGAACCAGATCGACGGGGGCTTATGCGCCGACTCACCGCGTTCTTGTCATTTCCCTTCTCCAGCCTCGAGTCGCATTTTCTTTCCCTTTCCCTTTCCCTTCTGCATCGCCATCCGAGCCACCACAAGACCGCCCGTGCAGTCGCGTTTCGTGAACCAAGACTGCGCCTATGGTTTTCCTGTCGCCGGGTCGATTCCTTCTCACTTGAACTTGCCGCGCTCCCCAGTGATCATCACCACCGTCCAGAGCACCTCTTTGTCGTCCGACTGTGTGCGTTCGGACAGCATGTCGTCCGGATCTGATTCGTCAGATCATGCGCTTGGGAAAACCTGGCCGAGATCGTGGATAGGAAGGTTGAAGTTGCAGCTCGCTCGAGCTAGTACAGGGATTCCCCGAAGGTGTTTGGGCACCGCTGGCACCTCAAATTACTACGATGAACATGGAGTGCAACATGGGTAGTAGTAGGAAATCGAACGAACGGATGTAGGATAACGAACGAGTGTGAACGCGAGTGGGATATTACATAATACGTGTTAGTCTGGCCGGCGTCCAAAAGAGGAAATGCGGAGGCGAAGCATTCGTGTTACTTTACTAGTGTCGCCCTCGGCGACAGATACCTTGTTGGCTGAGAAGAAGATGCTACATGCGCTTCGCGGCAATGCCCACTACGTTTACTGTACATCGTAGCGATGCTTGTGTGCAAATTCGCGACCGCTTTCTTGTATCGGAACGTTCACAAAACAGAGAGTGAAAACACAGAGACGATGATTGGATTCCTCCCGAAAAATCAAGACGTATCGTTCCACGCTCATGATGAAGGAGTAACCGAGGCGACAACTAAACCATGTTGAATAGGGGTGCGCGAAGGACGACTCGGAACCAAGCGAGTGACCCCGCCAGACCCGTACGTCCTAATCAGGATTGGATTCTATCTGCACGACAAACCCAAACAACCGTTGTTGATAATCTGCAGACGAAGAAGAAATGCTTTATGACCTTGCATCCCAGCAAGGTAACAGTAAGCCGTGAATGTTGCGTAGATGATGAAAATGATGATAGTCCTTTGTGTTCTCGAGTTTCCAATAAAAGCCCTGCCCTCTCAGTCAGAATCAGTGCGGACTCGGATGCATGGAGATCTTGGGGGCCAATTTTTTGGGTGACGTGGGTACCCACGACTCGGAGGCGACCTCCGCTTTACGTGCTGAACATCATCCGCAGAGTCGACCGCCGTCTCCTCGTCCTCCGAGTCATCGGTTGAGCAGAATAAATGAATCTGATCTCTCCCTTCGGTATCCTTGACACCGCTACACATGAGATTATCCAGCGTCGACTTGTCATCGTCGCTCGCAGCCCCCCCACTGTATTTCTCGGCGATATCGAACTCGGGATCACGATTTCCTTGTCTTTGTGTGCGTCGACATCAAAATCTACCCAACAAAACTCAGAAAAATAAATCAATGCAAAAAAGGTTATATCAACTCGCCTTTCGATCGACACCGGTCCTCGAACTGAACCTGCTAGTCTCAGTGACCCCCCTATTCTTCCTCGGATCGACCGCGCCAACAACAACGTCTTACGTCTCCACAAGCGCAACCAGGTTTGGCGGAACCGTCAAAATCGCAGTATGTTATGCCGATATCTCTGCTGCTCAACAGCATCCGTCATGGAATCCAACAACTGAACACTGTCTGAAAGCAAGGATAAGCAGAGACATCAAGGAAACTGCGAGTGTAAACCATACCCTCCTCTGCCAGGAAATCCACGTCGTTAACCGGTTTTGTCATAAGATCCCGAAACGAGTCGCCTGTCTGAGATGCATGGCACCTTAAACAAAACGCAAACCGCATTCTTGATGGCTACGGTACTTCCCTTTAGGAACAACATTGTGTTCAAATTGGTATGTCTATTCAAAAGCCTGACTCTCTGCGGCAAGGCATTTGCGAAATTGGATTCACGATGGTGTAGCGAGTGATACAACGGGAACCCTTTAGGTGATATCGGGTGCCCTGATCGGCACGGAATTTTGCCGTCAGTTGTAGACAATGTCAATGCGCCACAAGACAGGTCGTTTAACCTGGAAGAATATTTGCGTCAGTATCCTAGGCCTCCAGGACAGGTCCAGTCAACGGTGCCACCGAACCAGAAACGTTTTGATTTATCACTCACCAAGCCAACCTTGACGACCTCCTTCATGCTCAATTCCCGGAGAATCCATAGTGACAACTCCCGCGCCATGGTGTCGACTTGAGGCATTATTATTTGAAGAGTAATATCTCCTGGTAATAAAGCTACTGGAAGTAACATTCACTCGCAATCTAGTATCAAACATTGGTCAACGCAGTGGGTGACGGACAACGGGAAAAATGATAATGAAGGAGGATTGCAATGATTTGGCTCGTGGCCAGAGATATGTACAACACGTGGAAGGCAAGATATAAAAAGAGACTCGCGGCTGCATTCTTGCCTCCCTCTTCGACCCCCTAACAGCATCTTCACTTCCTTTTCATCGGACCCTCCCATCACCCCTCAGTGCACTCGTCAATCATACCCCGTCTTCCTCCTCCTTCGAATGCTCTGCGGACATACCACAGTACTGATTGGCCTCTCGATCTCCACATACGCAAATCTCACCACCATCGATTGCGACCTGATATTTTATATTTATTATCCCTTGATGAATGGACAATTCAGCTTGGAGCACGTACGCTTGGGCTGCTCTGCTTGCTTGTGCGCGTTCAAGAAGGCGTTTGTAGAACGTGAGACGGGTAAGATGGATCTTCCGCAGACTATCCAAGGTCCCTTCAAACTATTTTGGGTGTTGTGAGTGATCAGACACAACACGACATATCGAACGTCAGCGGGATAAGGAAATGAACGCCGGTGACTGCGAACACGGGGAACGATACATGATGTCCCACCCAGTCGATATCTTATCGATCCATGAACATGGACGTAAGAATACAGCACTAATGTAATCATCAGAGCAATCGCATACGACATGAAAAATGGTGCCCACAGAAAATGAAGTCGGACATACCTCCACATTCCCAGTGTCCTTCTGGCATCGGTTATTATGATGTCGTCCCGTCCCGATCATCACAAGGATAGTCGCTATGCGCGTTCATCATGCTTGAAGTACCATTGACCTAACGATATGGACCGTGCTTAGCCAACCTCTCCCGAGTATTGCTGGACCATGAGAGACATAGCTGGGTCACCTTTCCCTGGGTTCCGTGGGCCGAAAGCTTTCCTGGGGTCCTTGGACGTTGATGCGCACAGGGGTAACCTGTTTAACGTCGGAGGCACCGTTGGAAACGCCAGTGCTCATAGCGCGAAAACACGAAGGGATAGTCTCTCCCCAGCCTATGATCGAGAGCGACTTGTGCATTCTTGTAGTGGGACTCGAGGGAGAAAATGTAACGGGATGAACGGGCGGAGAGAAACCGGTCGAAAGAGAATTCGAGTAGGACTGAGAGTCGGATGGCACATGTGTTCGTGTGCCCTGGGAGGGAGGAGCAGGGGTCTTCGACGTGACTCGGGTACGCGAAGGCATCGCCTGCACGCCCCCCGGCCTTTGATTCGTTGATACAGGGGAGGACGAGGTGTGCGGAAACGCGCTTGGTAGTCCGATCAAGGAAATGTTCGCATGTAGTCATTGGTGAGCCAGCGTGACCAAAGTTTCCATCATGGCACACGTTGACTTTGAGGATATTGCTTTCTCCAACAGGACACGCTGTCACCACACTGTCACAGTGTTTCACTTGACTCTCTGTCCCTTTGGGAATGAACTTTGTGGGTATCCCTGCCAGCATGTTATACTTGAACTTGCAGGTCGGCTTGGGGATGGATCAACTGGGGGAATATCTTCGTCAAAGCCCATCCACGGCCATGGTCCGGACGGAGGTGCATGTCGGTAGCTGTGATTCCAGACATCACGAAGTGGTCGGGTATCAGGAAAAATGAACCAGGTTGTGGTTCGGCGTTCGAAGACTTACATTGGGGTAGGTGTTCTGTCCAGCAAACCGAATTGTCGTTGAATACGGGCATTTAACACGTCCTCTAGTTCCTTCCGTTGAAGTGCTGGGTGGTGGCGACCTGCTGCAGACAAGGGTGAAGTGGGGGTCAGCTTGCTTCGTGACGGGAACTGAAATACGGTGAGTCGACTTTGAAGCCGCGCCTGACATGACACCTTTGTTCGCTTCAGATGGAGGTGAACGGGCGGAGCTGGCGAGCGGCCGTTGGTGGTTGCAGAAACCGTGGAGGTGGTGCCAGTGGCGACGAGCGTTGGACGTAACTCGTGGTGGAGGCACTCCTGGAACCTCCAGTGTTTCGGCAGAATCAGAGAGCATGTAGTACCAAGCATGTCAGTGGGCTCCGAGTCGATCACCGGTTAACACCAATGACTGCGTGCAATATAACTGTGTATCTTGACGGGTACTATCTAGTAATAGATAGCACCACTGCTCGCCCCGCGAGAAAGTGGGCACAGTGCAAACAAACACCACGTGTCGGACTGTCATCATGGGCTGTTGGTGTCCGAATTCCTCTTTGACTTTTCTAGCCGTTACAGTAAACCCTGAGGATCAAGCAGTCGGTGGGGAACAATGGGGAAGCCATTGGGGAACTTCAAGTTGGACTCTATATCTCGGCTAGCCGGAGAACCCCACCGATTTGAGCGCAGTTTTAGGATGGGTGAGACGTTGCCGAGGAATAGGGAGGTTATTGGCTGTGTGAGAGTTTCTTCGCGCATTCGCTTGGCGGCGAGTACAAGGACAGGTTGATGCCTCTTTTGAGGAGTCGTCTCCCGACCGCGGCACCTCGTCGTAGCGTGGAAGAGATGTCCATTCAGACGTGCAGTGGCACTGCAAGCAATGGTAAATGAATACGGGTAATGCCAAACATGTTGAAGGTGACTGCGGACTTACCGACAGGATTTGTATGGGTGCTTGTATCACAATTTCTTCTTCACCGCTCCTTCCTCCTTTTCCACCCGCAATATTATCTTGAGTGTATGATCAACCATGACATTGCTCCGCTTGTTTCGGTTCAACGAACGCAGAATGGAACAGGGATCGGGTAGTGCCAATTCATGGCGAATCGTCCACGGTCCCAGTCTTGTGAAGGAAGATGCCACTTCGCTTTCGTCCTCTCCAGGTCCCAAAAATCGATTCCGATTGTTGTGCCCGACGTCCAACAGAGTAGCGCGTCGTATGGCATCCGACTGAACTCGTGATCCGGCTTGTGTATAATACTCCGTTCGCTCTTAGAAATCACGGATATCAGCCAAGCTCACCCTGTTCTGTGAGTTTACCGTCAAGGTGCACCATTATGCTATGCATTTTGAATTTCGTTGAGGGCGTGATCGTGAGTTGAAACGGCACTTTCCCGCCAACAGGGATATCGCGCCCCACGGCCTGGACACGGTATTGGAACTGGCCGTCCCATTCTCGCTCCAAATCGAGGCCCTCTACCCGCTGTGTATCATCACCCCTTGGCATGGAGACAACGATGACCTCCATTCTGCAGCCAAATTCGACTTGAAAGCACTGGGGCGCTTAACCTCAGCTTTGACTTTCCAAGTGAGTGATTCACGATCAGCCTTGGCCGTAGGCGGCGAGTCATTTGGGATCGTGAAGAATATCGGATAGGTGTGCGTTCCTGTACTACAAATTGGATCAAGTCATGAGGTAGGGTATGCCAGAGACGGACCTTCAGGAAACAGGGCCCAACCGTCACCGGCATTGTCCACACCATCAGCCAAAGAAGGCTCTGCGCCTCCGATCTCAGTCAGAGCATGTCTCGCACCATGGGTGCTGACTGGGGCTTTGCCCTTCCCCTTCATTAATGATCGTCCGCGTTCCTCCTGTTCATCTGACCGACGTCTAGATTCGGCTCGAGGTGACCGAGATCGAACACGGTCCTTCACCACGTCAAAGACGTGGACAACCTTTCCAAACGAAAAGCGCGAATGAGATCTGCCCCGGCGGCTGTGATCTGAGCTGCGGGATGAAGAATTCGTAGCAATACGGGATAACCCATGATACTCGACATCGTGAGGACCTATTGCAGAGGTGTCGGAGCTTTCACTGCCGTCTTCTGGGATCTCTTAAATGCTTGACGTGCGCGATATTCCGACCCCGCATATGCTGGATGACGACGAGTCATAATGAACGTCCGGGGTCAAGTCGGTTTGGGATAGAATGTAAGAACCTAAGGTACTTGTTCAGAACTATTCACGATCGAACTAATAAATAAAACACCTACTCTGCGATTCCGAAATTCGTGAACTGGAAGCGATAGATGGAGACCTGCCTACGGGAGATAAAGGCTTGAGGAAGGAATGCCGATCGGTTGGACCAGGATATGGTGGGCAGCGTCAAATGAAATTTTATCCAGTCGAGGATTTCTATCGATGACCCTAGAGCTCGTGGAGCGAGGGTCCAGACTGACACTGCGCTTATTGCCGAATCCGTTGAGTAGGTGTGCACCGTACTCGGTTTGATCAAGAGATTGATAATATAATAGATATATTGCTTGACCATTTTTTGGACCAAAATTTCGGTATGCTTCACGTTGAGGGACACAGGGCAAAGTTACATTGAGATCATCGAAGGCAATCAATCGAACACACGTGGAACTTACCTGTCCAAGCCACCACCCCTCCCCGTTCCTCTTATATCAGCGAGGCACGTTGAGGCTACGTCATCCAAGATCCCATCCGTTTAGTACCTGTAGTGCGCGGCTTTGTATGGGCCCTGAACGGAGAAGTCAAGGTACTTGGATTGCTCCACGTGCAACCTCCTCAACCAGTTCCTTCGGTAGGATGTGCACTCCGACAGTAAACTTGCCAGAGTTCGTCCACAGCGTAATCTGAGCCAACACTTGGTTAGCGAACGAGCAAGAGTCATCACGAACGACGAGTGCCCAGTAGCACATCTATAAATGTCATGTAAGCGCCAGACACCTCCGGACTCTGCCAGCAACCTACCCCGAGTTGATCAGACGAGCTGAGGTCATCGTGAAGCGATCCACCTGAGGCTTGACGTCCACGGCATTCTTTGCGTTCGCCTTGAGCCATGCAACATCGATTTCAACATCGAAGTGATTAATGCTACAAGAGTCTCAGTAATTTGTCGACGTTGGTAACATGAAACCACATACTTGCTGACGATAGCATCATCAGGCATCGCTAAAAAGTGCTTCGAGGTCACGGAAATGTTGGAACGAAGAGCAACCCCCTCTGTTGTAGTGACTTCCCAACTAACATCGCAACCTGCAGAGGGTTGATGGGATCGATCTCCGTAATCAACACACGAGCACCGTAGGAGCGAAGCGATTCGAAACACTGTGGCAACCAATCAGAACCAGTACCTTGCATGATACGGCGAGAAACACCTACACCCTTGCCAACGTCACCAAAGCCGGCAACGACAGCAACTTTGCCAACTAGCATGACATTCGTGGCCCACTTGATGCCATCGATGAGAGATTCGCGACACCCGCGTAGTAATTGTCGAACTTTGATTTCGTGACGGAGTCATTGACGTTGATAATGGGGACCTTGAGCCTGCCCTCACGGAAAGCTTTGTAAAGATGATGGACACTGGTGGTAGTCTCCTCGAAAAGACCTCGAATGTCTGCGTAGTAGTTGGTCAGTCCTGTTGGCTAAACCAGGTCGTGGAGATACTTGCCTTTCAAGTAGTGGTGATATTGATATTTCTCGTGAACGAGGGTAGTGAGATCACCGCCATCATCCAAAATCATGTTCAGGCTCTTGCCACCGGGGAAAGCAGAAAGAGTCTGTCCAATAAACCAAGTATACTCCTCATCTGTCTCGCCCTTCCAGGTATAGACGGGCACACCAGTTGCAGCGATGCTAGAATTATGCTGTAATATATAACGACTGAATTTATGCTCACGCAGCAGCAGCATGATCTTGAACGGAAAACACATTCTGAATAAAACATCAGGGACGAACATTAAGTATTGTTCGATCTTACATGTGAAGACATCCCGCGGTGCGGGCAGCAGCCAGTGGCTTCGAGGCGCAGTACTAGATAAGGCAATGAGCGCTCCTGAACGGCACATGGTGCTGGTGATCGGTTACCTTGGTTCGCATATACATTAGTCCTGGCATTTCATGCTACAGACCACGTAAACAAGTGCCATCGCGATGCGGTGATTAGGACCAACACTCTATGATCTCAATCTCCTTGCGACAGAAGGCGGCAAGGGAGATATCTAAGGGAAGGCGCCGGGTGTCAACTCACTCATCACGGATGACGCCCGTGCATACCTGCGACTCTGTAGGACATGTCTGGAGGGTTTCCCTCGAGTCATCTGCCATCCGTACCGAACAATCTCCCGCAAGTTCATGCCGAGTTCATGACCAACTCGTTTTCATCGTGTTCGCAGTCCGAAGCCTCCCATTGTCTTTTCTACTTTCAGGGCCTGAGCCTTCGTGATAGACTGTCGTTGTCCATCCAGATGGCTGTGAGGACGACGAGGACTTCGGGTTCGATAAACTGATCTCCGCAAGTTGCACAGTGGCGAGTCTCAAGCTGAGGCCTCGCAGGTTCAGCATGACCCGTTGCCCGGTCACCGTGTACAAGCTTTGTTCCATTCAGCTCCCCAAATCTGATGGAATGAGAAGGTAAAACTTTACGCACGTTATTCCGATCATCTAATGGGTCACTCGAAAATGTGTGTGCAATGTCTTCTCACTCGTGAAAATATGGTCTTGGAGAGACGCATTTCGTGTGAGTGACAGAGCAAGCACCCGCAAGACCAAATATCGGCTGCGAGGCTGGTCAGCAGTCACGAGCGTGACGCGTAATGCGTCACAGCTATATTAAGTATCTGAGTTTCTCAGATATCCTTTCTCGTGCACCAGCGTTCCAGCTGTGACCGGTTGACCTCCGAGGTCAACACTGGTCAATGTTATGGACGACGAAGGCATCCAAATTACAGATCGCATCATCTACGATCTAAGCGAAGAATTGGAGTCAACAACGACGCGGACCCTTCTAGATACCGAGTGGGATTTCCCATTGGGAGATGGAGATCCTCCAGAAGTGATCCTCCCAAATATACCTAGTAACTATTTACTCCCTCAATCTTATATTCCGCTCAGGCTTACACTGATATAATAGTGCGCTTTCGTATGTTCGTCGAGACCGACGAGGGCCCGTGGTCGCTTCTTGCATCAGAGTCTGCTATGATACTGTCCAATAACGTTCTTTGTGGCCGACTGTCGCTCCGTTATCTAGTGGATACTGATCTCATTCTCCGCGTTGAGGCGGTTTCGTTTATGATCAATTCTATCGTTATTCGGTACAACAGGCTCGGGATAGAAGGTAATTCGCCACAATCATCCTAATACCTTCGGCTGATCGGACTACAGTCCCGAATGACGTTCCTGACGCTAGCGATATCGAATCTCAACCTGACAGCATCGCATTTCTGGTTACCAAGGGGGTAAGTCCAAGTCCGCGACACGCCAATTTTTGTCTCGTCTAAACCCATATATATCAGCTTCAAACCGTTCCTTTCACCTACTTGACAAAGGTGTGGCGGTCAGTCGACGCGCTCATCCGGGCGAACGACCCTGTAATTTCTTCCCTGCATCTGCCGCCATCTTTACAATATCTCGCTTCTCCCGTGTCGGAAGTCCGTCGTGCAATCGAAGTTCAGACAACCTGGGACCCATCCTATGGCTACCCATATTGGCACCTCATGAGTGGCTCCGCGCCTTATGGGTGGTTCAAAAATCCCGCATGCGTGAACATGTTGCTAGGTCTGCTCACAGACTCCGGCTCCCGGGCCTACATCGCCTTTCCGGAGGCCACTCAACTTCCGGAACACCCGCCGGATGACATCATGTTGTTGCACCCTGTGCAGATCTATATCGTTGAGAAGATCGCCTTTGTTTTAGCTTGGGTATGCCTTTCCATCACGAACTCACTGAACTTATCTAACTACCATTTGTTTAGATCATAGTTGAATTGCGTGCGTTGGGATCATCGTGCTATTCCTTCCGATCCTCGTTTGTGCTCTCAACGGACCGTGTTCTTTCTGTGGCAAGGGAGTACGCGCTTATCGAAGAATTCTTAGATCGGATCTCACTTGATGCAGGGGAGCGTGGGACTGCGTTCACTAGATTGTGTGAGCAGGCTAAACGTTGAATTTGTAGAATATACCACACGCGTTACATGTCACGAGTTTGAGGTGTCACGGACCGATACTTATATGTATATAACACCACAATCAGTAACCCCTTCAAGGCTTCGACTTCCAGCCCACCAATCCAGGCAATGTCACAGACCTCCTTTGTGCAGTATACTGCATCGTCGCCACCGCGTCCAAGCAAACCCAGTCTTTCTGGGACGGTACATAAGGGTACCGTGCTGAACCCTCCGCGTTCCCCAACTGCTGTGAAAAAAGCACATACGGGGAAATTAGATCCAAGCATGTATCGAAGACTTGAAGGGGCCAGCGATTATACCCAAGCCATTCGAGATGGCTTTAAGCGTCTGGTAGGATTTATCGAGGCTACGATATTAGTCAGATCCCGCCTGACAAGGGTTGCCAGGACCTTCCGTTTAACACATCATACCCATCTCCGGATGTTCTCCGGAAGGAGTGTTTGGATGCTTTATTGAGGAGGAATGCGATGGCCCGGGAATATGCAGAAGCCGAGCAAAGATATGAGGACTGGGCGGGTGCCTTACGTCAAATTCTCGGCAAGGAAGAACTTCGGGCGATATCTCAATCACATGACGTCGTCAAGGCGGACGACGCCGATACTGTGATGGGGCAATTCATCATTGCCCTTACTGGCCTCAAGATGAACGATTTTTGTTTGTCCAGAAAGGCATAGGACATTTGTTGCCAAACAGCTTCGCCTGGCTAGTACCAGTGAGTTCTCTCAAAATTCGTCTGGAGAGCTCAGATGAGCAAGTTGACACTAGGGTCTTTGGACATCCTTCCCATAGTATGTATTGCCGCGCCGATTGGTATATGGCCTTTCAGGCGCAGCCTTCGTTCTTTTACCTTTGTTTCATCCTCTGTTTTTTTATTGTCCTTCATCCTCTGTTTTTTTATTGTCCACATTGTGCCATTTGTTCCGACTAGGTAGTCAGATATTTAATTATCTTTACTTAAGCGCATGTCGGACTTGTAGGGCAATCGATAGTTCCGAGTCATTCCTGTGTACGTGAATCCGGCCCCGACCGCCTAGTAGTAAACTGTCTGCACCGGGGGCATAATTGGATAATAGCACTTACTATTCCCCAGCTGCTATGTTACTCGACGTTTATAACACCATGTAAGTAATCTCAAGATCAACAACCCCCCTCAAATATTGGGTTTGAGGAATTTTTTTGTGTAATAATAGTTAGCCTTTTGGAAGCCGACCATGGCCAACGGCGGAAACACTGAGAAAGGCGGGCACAAAAGAACAGGACCCGTGGACGCTCTCTATGGGCGACTACGACGTACGGGTACAAGGGCTGCTGCTATCTATCGTACCGGCGGATCGGGTATATATAGGACGAGACACGACGTGACTGCCAGTGGTAAGCAGTGAGGCTTACACCCTTCATTTAAAAGCATGCACATATGTGTGGCTCTCAGAGACCCGCCTCATACATGAAATTTTGACAAGGTATTACACAGGCACAGTACTCAGGGATCAGTATGTATTTCAAACATCAGGCACGCCGCCATCAGGAAGGTAATGGTAGGAAGTTAGCGAGACAAAGTTTTATGTATTAGGCAGGTATGTATATGAGTGCCCACCCTACACTCGCTCCGCAACCATGAAACTAGACATAACACGACATGCGATCAAAGACCTCACCAACGAAGAAGAAACGGACGCATCGATATCGCGACACCTTCGCCACCCCGACCTCAGACGACCTGTCCAACAATTCCTATACCGCGCCATGACGGGATCGCTCAAAATTGGCAATTTCTGGTCCAACCTACGAACATAGATCAACCTGTATACACTGCCCCGGCGAAACCGAAACCTTGAACACGTCATGACAGACTGTACGTCAACCTACCAAAAAGTCATATGGGACTTGGCGAAATCCCTATGGCCCGACCCCACAGCAGGCACCTTCCCACCCCACCCATCATGGTCCGATACTGGGCTGCGGGAACATCAATGCATCACCCCCCACACACACACAACAACAACCCCACACCACCGCAACGGGGAGCCGCACGGTTGAAACGGATCCTCATATCAGAGTCGGCCCATCTAATCTGGGCCCTCCGATGCGACTATGTCATAGGCCCCCTGCTGCGATTACGTCGCGATGGCTCCGCCTCATCACGGCACGACTCGACATCGACCGTCGAATGGCCAAGAGCAACAGAAAATCACTCTCGAAAGCAAAAGTACTGCACACTTGGACCACCATACTCCGAGGCAACTCCTCCCTACCACCAGACTGGCCAACAAACCTTGAGGTTTTAGTGGGTATCAAGCTACCAAGGCCCCCTGACGACACCGGGGGACACCGGGTAGTGTACAGAGCCCCACACCCCCCGCGTATGCAGGGCGTGCGTAAGAGCATTTTTCCTCGGACCGGAGTTCCCTGTGGCCTCCACCTTAGCGTATTGTGTAGGACTAGACTTGTCAGTTGCTACGCAATAATCACGCGTAAAAAAAAGGTAGGAGTGCCACAGCTTTGTTGAATTTGTAATGATTCAATATTCAATGCCCGACTGCCACCAACATCAAAACATCCCTCAAATATTTCAGGGAGGTCGTCGATCCTGAGATTACTATGGTGTCATAAACGTTGAGTACATATGTAGCAGGTGGGAAATAGTAAATACTATTACCCGATTATGCCCCCGGTGTCCCTTTCGCAAATCTCACCATACGTCCGTTACGGTGTTCAAACTCGACTCGGAGGCGCCGCTAAAACCAAGTCAGTACCAATCACATAGCGCCTGTCGGCCCGGGCCTGTCCTCACTGGCCTCACCCCAAGTTGACGATCTTTTGCAAACATGATGCACCACCCGCAACACGCTTAATAAGTGGTCGAAGGGCGCGATCACAAACCACACATCGACGTCAACTGTTTGTTCTGGTGCCGAGATCATAACCTGTTCTTCTTTTACTTTAGCCAAATTCTGATATGTATAAATGCGTCCGTCCCTCGCCCACCCTGTCCAATACTCTCCCGGCGGCCTTGGCTTTCTCTGCATCGCCCTGCCAGTGGTCTATCGAGGACAATGCGAAGGCGAGTCCGAGGACAACAGGAGGGTTCCAATGATCGGGAGGTGAGATGAGACAAGGTGTCCCCGCGACCGCAACGCGCAGCCACCATCATGCGTGCCACCGTAGCATGCGCTGTCAGCATGCTGTGGTCACGGGGGACGCCGTATTCGAGAGGCAAAGCTCCGTTTGAGGCCTTGAGGGTGGGAAGATTTTCCGACCGACGACAGCCGCAATGGTAGAAACGCGAGCCACCTTGGTGTGCGCAAGTCACATTTGAAGTCGGAATAACATGGTATCTAGGAGTACCACTTCTTGTCGACGACAACATGACACAATATTGTCCAAAAAAATAAATTATTATATCTATCTTGGATCTATTTCTCGTAGGTAGACCGAATTGGAGACGGGTTAGATGCGGTTTGGGTGACACGTTCATTGCCACATTGATAGGTCTCACTGAGTGTTCAGTGTAGTACTAGGTGAAATTCATGCAGAACACTGGAGGACTGGAGAATGGATTTTCCGGCAGAATCCGGCTGTACGGCGTCGTCCGCGGAGTTCGCCGAAGTGCGACGTCGGCCAATTGCAATTTGCCCGTATAAGGCGTTTTAGCACCGCCACGATAAATTATTCTGATTATCTGCACTTAGTTTGATTTGATACGGCCTGACGGGTGTCCCATGCTTTTCTCATGCAAAGACGCAGCATGCAGTACTACTACGGTGTATGTACAAAGTAATGATTAATGATTCATGATTCAGATAAGTCTGAAGCTTCTCCCAACGTGCACACTGACAATGCACTCAACATCAATGAGAACATTGAACTTTGTGGGGTAAAAAATAACTTTGGCACTGGCACATGCTCACGGGAACCGCATAGTATGTGATCACCTAGTCTGCCCTAGGCAGACCCTAAGGTGGGTAGGAAGATAGTCGTTCCTACTGCTATTAGAGTCTGCTTTCATTGGCAGCGTTTGAACAGCTCGCCGCGATCATGATTTCGTTTCCAAAATCGGGACTTGACTCGGACGCGTGCCGGCTGTCAAGCTTGTCAAGCCTCTCGGCATGATGAATGGCGTGATCCGATGGGACCGCATGGTCGACTGGGGCTGACGGCGCCAACTTAGTACGCAATCTATGCTCGAATGTAGTCTGCTTTCGTTGGCAAACTTTTGGATGTGCTCGACGATTCGACGTTATCTGCTACGTCGGCCTTTCGGCTTTCCCTTCGAACGGACAAAAGCCTCCGAAACAGCAGTGGAGTTGCACCGCGCCCCATTCGCCTTCCTTGTTCTAGAGTGATGAATGATCGAATTCACTAAAATGGGTACGTCAATGTGCGGTCGGTGCGC
>JBBPPM010000063.1:0-29862 GCA_038092015.1 Leccinum huronense
TCTATGATTACGAATGACCGCTTCGACGTACTCGAAAACCTTATTTTCGAAGCCCACGAAGCAGGCTCTCAGATGGCCGTTGGCGGAAAGAAGTACCTCCACCCTTCTTCAGCTGGCAACGTTTACTTCACAGCAACGGTATTGGGTGATGTGGACCCCAATTCAAAGATTGCAGTACCCGATGTACCTCACTCTAAGGAGTACTGACGGCAGCTGGATCGAGGAATGGGTCGACCGTAACATGGAGCGTGCGTTAGCCTTTCAACTCAAGTTCAATCTCCCTCTAACTACAAGCTTATTCCAGCGAGCAAAGTTACATGTACCATGCTGTTACCCAAGTGACCCAATTTGACAATCGATTTTTCATCTGTGCTCTGGTTCGTTCCGGTCAGTCATGCAGTTCTCATCTCTGAGACCGACTAACTGGTGACCAGTGTTTTGGATGCGCTATAAGTTATCAGCGCTAAATATCGCAAGCCGATATCGGCCGTACCTTCATGAACTTCGTCTGCGATCTCTATGAAGATATGGCTATCGCGGGATTCATCAAATGACACGGCAAATGACTCTGACGTTTGCATGTACGTGGCCAAAGCATCATTACCACCCAAGCATTATCAAGCTTACCTTATCACCACCTATGTCTACGACTTCCCTGAACTGCCATTCTCTAAAGCTCTCTGCAATGTTTTGGATCAATCGACTCGTGCCTTGTCCTGCTGAAGAAGCTACTTGAAGAAAAAGACCTCGCGCTCGACTCGGATCAGCACGATCAACTCGCAGAAGGAGAACGTGCCCCTGGTAACACCACGTCCGGATGTGTCGCCTGCCAACTCAAATGATGGTCGCAATCGGTCGTCGTCGCAAACGATGTCGCCTCTAACCCCTCGTCTTTTTTACGTTCAATCACAAGGTGTCCTCGTCAGCATGTGAGAAGGCGTTGCCCTCAACCATTTGACACGAACACCCCGCTCCTTCGACCCTTCTTTCACCCTATTCGCTGACTTCCTCATCGCCCAACCTCGCACTCGTTCCGCCGTGGTCCCTTGTCAGCATGCTCCTCGCTGGCATCGCTTCAACCTATGGCCCAAGTCTCCACAGGCTATACCGCCAGGTGCGCCAGGACACCCGTCGCGTCGAGCGCACCATCCCGCGCATACACATCAAGAACGACCTACCTAGGTGCGACTATTCAATCGATTGCGTATGGCGTCGTCGCAAGCATCGAACTCGGTTTGGAGTGATAGAGCTGCCTCTTTGTCACGGCGGGATCCAAGCTCAAGCAGTCTGTCTGTCGACGTCGACGCGACCGAAGTTCCAGCCTGCAGGGGAGCCAATCGGCGAGGACAAGCCTCAAGAGGCCGGCCCTGTGCATAGTACTATGGAGCTTCAAAACCACACCGGCGCAAGTCGATCCTCTGCTACTAGTAACATATTCTATTAGGAAACGCTGACATGCCTCATCTATTCCTAGGAGACGACGTATAGTATATACATGGGCTATCTATAGTCTGTGGATGACCTGTAGAAAACTGGTGCTGCCCTGTGCATAGTCTATGCATAGTCTCTGTGTGTTCTATCAGATACTGTCACTATTCTATATCAGGGTTGAACAGTCATTGGTGCAAATATGTAGATTGGCCTGTACAATGGCCTATCCAATACTATAACCATGCTACCTAAGCTCTAAGACTGTTTCATACTTGATCTGTACCATGACTTGATTATCACTAGTCCAGGCTGACTGATCATTGGTCCGGGGCTGGGTAATTACTGATCCAGGGCTAAGTGATCATTAGTCTAGGACTAGATATTCATTGATCCAGGACTGACCGATCATCAGTCTAGGACCAGATAATCATTGGACCAAGGCTGGGTAACATTGATGCAGGACTGGGTATCACCGTTGTAATTCACCCTCAGGAGACTCTAATCAGGCCCTAGGATAGTGGGCCATAGATATATATTTCCAAGACAGACCAACAACTCTCATTCACGATACACAAAATGCCAGGTACACGATACAGCAGGATAACATCCAAAGAAATAGAGGCACGACAGTCAATCAAAAACAAGACGAAAGTCTGAATCACTTTCGCCAGAGTAATCAATGGACTGACCAATTAATCTGAGCATAGTATATATCAGTAATTGGACACTGCTACAGAATACGACTGACCTCTCCTGCTGCACCCAGTCTTGGAGCATGCGCTTGAAATAAATTGCGTGTTCAGCATTCGCAAGCACTTCTTTTACTCCCTTGCATGCACTGTACAGAGCCCGACCACAAGTGTCTTCATTGATTGTGGGAACTTTCGGTTGACCATGATCTTGATATGCGACAAGCACTAGTTTGATCTGATGGATTCCAGTGTTAGTCAGAGAAGACAGACATAGAATTAAAAAAAATCCACCGCAGCGACAACCAATGCAACAGCGGAAGTGGGAACTGCGGTGGAAAATTCCTTGCAACTCTTCAATGATGTACGGCTTGACGACTTGTAATAAAAAGCAAGGCACGCATGCTTGATGGCATCATGCGAGAAGTTCCGAAGTTTGCCCTGTCGATTATTAATAAAAGTTACACCACGAATGATCAACTCACATCCCTATCTGGCAGTCCTCGCAACCAGTCACCGTTCTGCAAGAGCCGCGAAGCAGACCTCTTGATGTATTCAATACCTTGCTTAGCGGTCCACCTCGAGCCTTCGGGGATCTGGAGTTCCTTGTAATGCTGACGCACCGCAGCCATGGCAGCTCCCTTTAGCTCACTACGAAAGTTTCCATTATCGTTGTAAAGCTGTAGAGTAGTAAGGATAAGCCTTCCTACACAAGAAGCATTGACTCACTAGACGAGCCATTGAATGCCTGTACTGTGGATACTGACCAGCCTCGAGAGGGAGATTCTTTTGGTTGTACTCGACATGGACTTCAGCCAGAATCTCCAGCCCGATGCCTTGGGTTGCAGCTTCGAGAGTAATAAATGGGTTGCGAGTCGCGTAGTGAGCACGCACCAATAACTTGCAACGACGAAGGAATGCTTTCGTCAGAGGGGGATAATAATTAAGACACGTTGGATCGTCCGACAAAACTAGTCGGCTACCGACCAAGGTCTTGATGTCATCCTCTGGTTGGGACAAATGATGGGAGTCTGGAGAATTAGACCGAATCTCCCGTGCACGAGGGGAAGGTGGTCGCAAACGGCCGTTCTTGGATTGATGACGTTGGAGTACATCATGCGGCAGGTCCTCTGCTTCGACCGGGCGGGAGTGTTTGCTTCCGACCCCATGGGTCGGTTGCCCCACCTTGGATCTGCCTTGATAAAGGTGAATGTCATTACTTGTCTTCACGCTTACGAGAACCTCATCATAGGACTTACATTTCGTCTTGTTCTTGCGAGCATGGCTGTCGTCATCGACATCATGATTATCACGCTCGCGATCACGAGATCGAGAGGGCTTGTCTTTGTGAGTACGCTGGACGTCATCGACCTGGCCATGTTTGCGTTGTTGATCACGAGAATGAGAGGATTTGGGCTTCGTGACGTCGCGAGTGTCGTTTCTGACTGAGTCTGGTTAGTATGCGTGAGCAGGTAGAGTTCCCAAGATGCATACTATGAGTTCGCTCAGTGTTAGAGTTATGATCATCACGTCGAGAAATCTTGACAGTGGATCGCCCCGCTTCCTTGCCTGTCCAAAATTAGTATGGCAAGGGATTGTGACAATAACTACTTACCTTTCTTCTTGTCGTTGTTTGCTGGGGGTGTGCTAGGGGGAAAGTAGAGGGGCTCCGAGCAATTATCAACAGCAGGGTCATCACTCTCAGGATTGTCCAAATGACGACGTGAATAGACATCATCACCGTCACCAAACTCATCTGCGTCAGGATCACCATCAAAATCGCCCCCTTCCTGGACATCATCATCGTCTTGGGATCCTGTGTTTCCGTCAAGCCCTTCCTCTTCCTCGTTACTATCAGCTTGCGGAGATGACTTGCGCTGAGAGTTAGGCGCACGAAATCCAAAACGGTCACCGTCTCCCGCAACATGAAATGACGGGAGTGGAGCTTTCGCAACGTTTGCGTGATCATCCTTCTCGCTCGACTCATCCTGTACATTACGAAAAATTCTAGTAAATAAATGTACGAAAAATGAATGGATTTACCTCGCTGGGAACCCTTGGTCTTTTATTCTTTCCTTTGCTTGATGTCGCCACCGGTGCCATCGGATTGACTGGTGCATCGTCGGGAAGGACCGACGCTTGCGGCTTGCGGCCTGTCTTCTGCTCGAGCACGACACCAACCTTCTCTAGCTGCTCCGTGCGCCCGTTCTTGCCTATATTCATGCGGTTACTGCGCCTCGGGGAATGATCCTCCGCACCGACGGAGCGCTTCCTCTTCTGGCCCTTCGAAGAGCCCATCAGAAAGCCGGTAGATACGGAGAAATAACCAGGTGGACGGAGAAAGAAGGACAGTAGCTCGTAGGTGTTTTAAATTGCGGCTTTTCTGCTGCAGAGCGGCAAGCGAAGCCAAACATATACAACGTCACATGACTCTACACCTCGGACCATTAGCTTAGCATGTTACATAGTACTACGTGTCTCTGTGTATATCATGCGTGTGGTGATACAAGTGAGGACGGTTTCTAGGTGAAAGTGCATACTCCCGGCGCACAATAGATAGGCAAGAAGAGTGTAAATAAGCACCAGCTATGACCAAATCACTTGCTCGCATTCGTGAGCTCGACTGAGACTCGTAGTGCGTTCCCGAGCACCGACACACCGCGCTGTACCTATGATCGGCGCCGTGAAGCGGTAGTAACGTGCACACTGCAGAGAATGTCAAGATACACAGGCCAAACTCACCAATCCCTGTGCCACCAAGCCTCCAATTGCGCCACGACGGACTGACACCAGGATGGCGAATACACAGTGACCAAGTCTTGACGGCACGCCTTTGCGCGTGAGACGGATGTACCCATAAATTTGGTTGGGGAAATGCAGCGCCTACGTCGATGGATTGATCTAGAAGTTGATAGAGTAGTTGCGGATACCATCGTCATTAGCCGTCTAGTCGTCCATAGGGTACTTCGAGTGCCTCGTGGAACGGACAGAAGTAGCGATGAGGACTGAGTGGTCGGTTGCATGCAACAGATCGATACAAATCGAAACAGACCACGCTAGTTTCCGCCCATGCCTCCAGACTCTCTCCAACCAAGGTATAGAGTTCTTTGGTCCACCCGTCCGACGAGTAGAACACCATGAGTATTCATGGATGGAAATGCCGGCCTCCATATTACATCGGAGTAGGGAGAATCAGTGTTCCAAAGTTATATTCGGCGACTACTGCACGACAACGATGAGAGGGAGAGGAAATTACGCGTCAATCGATACGGACCTAGTCAAGACGTTTTTCGGTAGGTTCCTCGATAGACTGTCGTGCCAGCCTATGGATCGGGTCCACGTGGGCAACACTGGATTATGGCCATACCCAACAGGAATCGAACAATACGCATCTCGTCAGAGTGTCGATCGAATCACAACCTTGCCAGTTTCCAAACCGACGGCGAGCAACCTCTGATCCGTCAGATGCAGTTCCTCTTGCTAAGAAAGATGAGGCATAAACGCCTCACCTCGTGGCGTCCAACGAACCAAAAGCGACTACGGTTGCCGCTTCCGCAAACTTCAGCGTGGCGAGCACCAGCCACGCGCCACTGCGGCCGCCGCCACCGGTCTCGGAGACCGAATGTTCACCTGGCCACGATGAGCGCGGGTGAGACCGGAGCGCGGTGATCTCTGCAGAGAGGACCTAAGTTACTTGCAGAAAGCTGTGGCGAAGGTCAGATGGTGTGCGATATAATCAGAGAGGCACATCGGTAGCACAGGTGACGATGCCTGAAAAAACCATGGTTGGGTCCGGAGACTAGTACTGCTCGTTGTGAGAATAGAGTACACCGGAGAGAGAGAATACACGCACGACTAGAGCTTACCCACGACCACGCTGGGATCAACCCAGTGGTCAGTGACTAATTTGTTCGCCTGGTCACTGTGAGCATTCTTGTGTACTGAGTGGGATGCTGGAAGGGTGATGAGGCATATGTAGGGGGAAGCGGTGCAGCGTCATTGAGAACGGACACGAGAGCTATTTCTGTTCCGCGCATCGGGGAGGAGGACGGAGAGGGCGAATACCTCACGCCATCAAATACGGTCATCTCTGGATGTGTGCGAAAAAGCGGATAAAATACTACCTTGTCGCTGCCAGCGAACATGTCCTTCGAGGTTCCACACACCCACCCACAGTCCCAAATGATGCGCGCATGCGACTTGCCTGCTGCGACAACAGCCTAACGAACGAAATGGGAATAAGATGAAACGACCACCGATGCAGGGTCACGTACCAATCGTAATGCGATGCGCGCGATCGTTTACGCGTAACCTTCCAACGACGGGCCAAAAGGTTGGTGCATTGACGTCGAGTATACGGGGATGGTGGGCAGAGGTGGCTTTGCAAGCAGTGGCCAGCGGATCGCGACGACGCAATGGTGATCGACTGATCGATGACGTGGAAGGTAGACACAGGAGTAATAAAAGGACCGAGAGTGGGGTGGTGGTCATCTGTTCAGGACGGGTAAACAAAACACAATTTATGTGATGTCAACAAGAGACGCAAGTCGACAATTAGGTACACGTGGACTAACTCGAGCTTGACGCCGTGTTCTGTGGGGACCTACATTCAGATAACGCGGGACTTGACCTCTGGCTCGTCGACGGCACCGGGCATGTTGACCGAGGATTGGGTGTAACGTGGGTAACCCCGATATATGAATCGGGACGGATGAAGTGTATTTCGAGCTGGAGCTGGCCCAAGGGTACTGTTCTCCGTGGAAATTGTCGAGGAACACTTCGAGAGAGTCGAACTCGTGGCCCTCAATGTCGATCTTGAGTACGTTTGAGTCGATGGAGTTGTGGCCGTTCCGCTCCTTCAAGGGACACAGAGTGAACATCTTGGGATCATCAGCTAAGTCTGTCCAGCGTGGAAGTCGCTGTAGTGACTCGGAAAGTTGTGTGTAACTGTAGACGTCGAAGGAAGCGGAGGGATGGATGTCGACGGACTCGAAGCTTGCGTGGGAAAATTCTGGATCGAAACCGAGTCTTTTACGGGCGGGAAAGAAGAGGGATGGAATGAACAAGAGATTGTGCTGCGAGGCCGAGAACGGTGGTCCGGGGAGTGACAGTCATCACTGACATCGTAGAGTTCCTTTTCGCACTCACCCTGGAACGGCACTGTTCCCGCTCCCAGCTGGTTACAAATCTATTCATTTGTTAAAACTTCAATTATTTCAGTGAAATCATTGTCGACGTTACGGTCTTCCGCTGTCGCCATCGGAAAAGGAGGTGTAGCCGCGCGAAAGAGTTCCGGAATCGGTGACGAGCGTGTTGACCTCGGAAGCAACTGCATCGGCAGCTTTGGACAGATCTGCATCGGACCGACACCAAATTAGCATTCGTATTAGTAGTGTTGAAGGGGGCTGCACCGATTTCGGAGGGACGGTAGGTGAGGACGCACCTCTACGGAGGGATGTCTGACAGCTGCTGTCTATATGCAGAGCGATTCACAAAACGCTCCAAACTTGAGCAGAATGTTTGATCAGAGAAGAAAAAGGGATTTGGACGGGAGGGAGTGGCAGCGCTGTTATCGACATTGCGCACTTTGGCAAAAGTGACAACCTCGGATTCGTGGACGTGATATTCCAAAGACGAGCGTTACGCCGAGGTCAACGATGGTAGGGCTACTTTGATGGGCTAACGCAGCATTTAGTGTGTGAAGGAAGATGGAAAATGGGGGCGTACTTGGGGATCAATAATGATTCTGCAAATTCCCAGTTGGCAAGCAGAGTACACTCCGAGGGTGAACATGCGCGACCCGAGGGACAAGTGTTGTAACAGTGGAGATGATATCCAGGGGTCTGTTGCAGGCACCCACGAATGACTTGAGAAGATATTGAACGAGGGCTCGGAGATGGGGTGGCTAGTTGAGGAGCTAGTAAGCAGATACGGGTCAACCCATATCCAAGAACCGACGCTGATCGAGGAATATAACTTAGTGTGTACAAGTCGAGTGGGGTCTAACGTCCAGGTACTGCGTTGGCAATGCCAGTTGGTTGGCTTGGGGAGAGATACCGAGATTTGTTGGTCGCTTCAAATCTTGGGGTTCGTACGATCATTATATAGAGAACAGCTATGTTCAATTCATTAATTCCTCTACTCGGCGTTTCTTGACCTTGCGAAAAGTAGATACGACTGGAGTTCCGACTGCACCCTCGCTGCACAACTCTTTGTACGCTTCCAGAAGAAGTTTGTGAACCTCGGCAGAAGAGACTTGAATTCGGTCTTTGTACGCTTGCTGTATCATGTTCCTCCATTTCTGGAGTAGGCCAAAGATTGGCGTGAAATATGGATGCAGGTCATTGAGCATGAAATCGTCGACTGGTCTGTTGATAAAGGTTAACTTTGCCAACGTTGGAACCACGAAGTCTTGTTCGAAAGAACGCTCTGCCCAGTTGTAGCAGAACGTTCCTTTAAACGGTCGATCTCGGCGGGGGGAATTGTTTGGTCCCTCGTAGAGACAGCAAATCCAAACTAAAACATAAAATAATGATTCCATGTCATCCTCAGCATTCTGTTCTATAGCCAGACGGTTATTCGGGTTGCGTGAATTTTCTTCCATGATGTTGAGGATACGACAAGACAAGAACGGCAGCGTGCCCTAAAATCCAATTAGATAGATATACATAGCAGTAGATATTCCTTGGACTCACGGTGCCAACAGAGGTACTTGTACTTGTACTGAGCAACTTGGCATAGTCGAGATCGACTATCCAGCCTCTCCTAGGTTGATCTTTTCCTAGTTCGGCGACAATGCCGACGATGGGAGTCGATTCAACACCTCCAATAGACGAGGGGGGACTCGGAGTGACAGGAGGCAGATGAATCGAGTCTGGAGCAATCATAAGGTTGTTGATACTTACGTCTTGATGTAAGACGCCAGCATCAGTCATGAGTGTGTGCGCTACCATTAAAATGAGAATGGAATGATATGGCAAATTGAAGAGACCTACTTTCCGAGATCGTGAGGAAGGACCACACAAGCTCCTCGAGGGACGCGAATGCGTATATTGGAGACGCGAATGGGGTCATCAAGATTCTGCGATGAACTCGGCAGTTCCCAATCGCCAGAAGGGTTTGTTGAGATAGTACCGGCCCATAGCTGCGACGTATATCAACTGTGTTCTGAGCAAAATTGAACTGGTCCTTGTTGCCAGTGGCGCCTTCCTCACCAACAGTCCAGGCGTGAGCGACTTTCGGAACCCCCGGTATCTCCTTCAGCATATCGAGCATTTCGGTTTCGTGGTGAATGGATGACCCGTCTACCCAATAGTCTTTGAGAGCGAACTCCTGTAATGTCACCGGATCTCTAACGTGATAACACGTTGTGCCCCGTCCAACCATGCCGTCACTTGACCACACAATGCCTAGGATATCGAACCTTTGACCTCCGGGGATGATTACCCACCCGATGGTTTGGGCATTCCGTCCGGGCTCACTGGCAGGGGGAAGGTTCTGGTCCATAGCCAAGGTATTGCGTGCCGTAGGAGGGAGGGAGGTGATTAGCCGTTGTTGGTCCAGGACATCTTCATTAACATATATCGTAGGGTCATAACCAAGACGTGTACGATCACCGTAGGCTAAGGTGGCGATGATATCGATGAGTTTTGTGGGATGTACCTGGATTTCGATGGGACGAGAGATGATAGTTCCACTGCGATCATAGTAATGGAGTCGAAGGTCTTGCTTTGAGAGGGAGATCCCGAGCACGAATGTTCGCCAAGGCTGCCGACGCAATATAAGGTATGACTTCATATGCATTTGGCGTACTATACTGGCAGACAACGTAAAGTCTTGCTCTGTATATTCCAATACGGCTATGACCTTCCTCCACGTGGTTCGGGACGGTGTGATGTTACCATCAACCAGGACACCGTCTGGTTTCCTCTTGAAACTACTTTCAGGAATTGGAAGTGTCGAAAATGTTGAGCAGAAACGGCGTTGACCAGAAGATGGATATGAAGGGTCTTGTTGTGTAGTTATTCCGAAAGAAGTCGACATTACAGTGGCGATAGCATTGAAGAGCCGGGCGTATTGTGTTTCAATGGAGGCAGGAGGAGAGTGTAGTGAGGAGGTACTGGAGGTCAGCGAAGAAACAACCGAGGGGACATATGTGGGATCGCGGATTTCTGAATCAGATGAGGCGGGTTCATGATCAGAGTCATTGTCTTCATCGTCTCCGGAAACCTCTCCACCTATAACCTCGGTTTCGATCTGTCCGGCGCTCAGCACTGCCCGGATAGCCTCAAGGCGCTTTGCCTCCTCTGTCGTGAGCGACTCCGCGCCGATCTCGGGTTGAGCGTTTACAGCACCAAAGCGAGATACTCTCCCTGTCTCCATAGGCCCATCAATATCATCGCCAGCTCGGGGATGTGATAGTGCCTCCATGCACCAGCCATTCTTTCCGAAAAGAGGTAGGTCCATGGCGAGCGAGGTATTGGCGGGGGGTATGGGAACCCACGGATGGGTACGATCATGAGGATAAACATAGACGAACTTGCGCAATTCGAGCTTGTGGCTTTTGGACCATGCTTGTATAAGCCTTTTGAAAAGATAGGGGGATTGTGTGATGCTGCTCTCGTCAATAATGCGGTTGTGGAGATCGCGGGCTAGTAACTTATCCATGACCTCGCGACCTCGAATGCCCGCCCCTCCATTCGGCGTAACGGTAGAGCTGAGTTTTCCATACTTGGTTGAGCTGGTATCCATAGCCTAGGGTGAAAATATTCAGACTCGAGAAGAAACGAAATGCGAGTGAGTTCGCAGTTGTACTTGGGCTCATCGTGCCACGCGTTTCAATATCAATATTAGGCAGTCCTCACTGCGGAGAAACAGCTGAGTACAGAATTTAAGTGATCCGACTCCCGCGGGAGAACAGCAACTTACAAACAACAACAAAACCAAAGGCAAATTCTAGCCACTTGAATTTTTCGAAGAGAACTTGATTCATTCTCAGGAGAGCCTGGGAATAAATAGACGAGAAAACTACCAATACATATCCATGTTTGCTTGGTGTAGACGGAAGGCCCTTGCCGGACCTGCCCGTAGTACCCATCTGCTTCCCTCATCCGTCTTCTTAACCTGCTGCCAACTCAGGACGACCCATCCAGTTACAGGTCTCAGATACCCAGGAAGGACTCCAGAGCTGTTGCTACTGCTGGAAGTAAGCCAAACTTAGACAGACGATGCCAGGCAGACTGAGGTCTGAACGCGCAGGTGAATTGCAAGTATGTACATCAACGAAGGACTAGAATTAACCCGTTCAGGAAGCCCCACTGCCCGCAAGAGCGTTCTCGCAGAGATCCAGTGCTATGCAATCCAGTGACAGACCTTGAGGTGAGATACGGTCCATTGGAGCGAAATCAAACATGGCAGGCTCGCCTGCATCGGCGTGTGACGCAAGGTTCGTGAAAAAATTGTTGAAGGACTGCGGGAATGATTGAGCATCGATCGTCAGAAAACCGAATGAGCGAGTACGAACCATTGGAGCAGGTTACCCAGATGCTGCTGGGAAATCAGTCCGAGAACATTTGTTTGAATGGAATCGTGCTGACGGCAGGGAGGGGATTCATCATGCTGAAGCGAAGGCTGAGGCGAATAGTTCAAATACTAGTCCTGCGCCAGAACAGACAGGCAAATTGAAATATCATCCATCCCTCATGAGGTCCGCCCTACGTGGGATGGTCCACTGGATGTGCAGATGCATAAGGGGTTGAAACTGGCGGATACTTTTCCAAGAACAAGATCATGGCCATCGGCGATGGGGACACCGTGATTTGAAAGGTGACCTCTTCATCTAGTACGAGGACGTCGGGCTGCTTAAAATCACCAAAGTATCGACCGGACGGGGCATCAAGTCCGTCCACGGGAACATTTGTCCTGAACGTGGCAAAGCAAACACGAGAAGTAAGAACCGCACCGAGCTTCCGTTTTCTGGCTGGAAAGACCACGGTGAGTTTGAATTTCGTCAGTCCGTAATCTTTTTGCGCTGGATGATCTCCGCGTTCAGTTCCGTGACTCTCCTCTGCTTCTCCTCTGCGGATCAACGATCGTGCTCGGGTCGAGTGGATCGAGTGGGGATTGCGACGTCGTGATCGGTGCCTTGAACGTGCGCATGAAGAGGATGAGCATATTCGAGGGAGGCACCGTGTTTGCATATCCATAATAGTGCGATCAAACCGTAGAGAATGGGCCGATGGATAAGAGGAGTCTTTGCGGGAGACGAGTTTGCGAGGTTCGGAGCGGTCGTTTGTCTCGATAAGGAAGTGCATTCCGGTGCCAAAATGGAGGGGAGGCGCTGAGAGTTCCGAGACCGGAGGTTATTGTGGAAGGACAGCACGAAGAGCGTAAACGCATCCATCGGTTTTAACGGTGGGGGCGGTGAATCTTGGCAGGGATGGCAAGGGAGAATGGAAGTCGATGGAGTCAGGACCGGCGACGAAAATGACTTCAGCATCGGACAAAAGAGAGTAAGTCGCTGTTTGCCGTCGAACCAGCAGCCAATACCAGAGAAATTGACTGGTGGCATCGATAGTCCCGGATACTGGCGGCCTAAGGAGCGCACGCGGCGAAACTGAAGAACAATCACAATGCGAAGGCCAACATCCTGGATGGGACCTAATGCCATGGCAGGAACAGGCAGGAGGGAGATGTACATCCTGTACGAAAATATGTCATAGAACGATGATTTAAAATGAACAACAGTATGAGAATCGTCTCGCGCACCCTCATACGACCATGACTGCGACCAGTCCATCTGGGCTTTTCGCAAAGCATACGAATGTGACGGCGACAGATAGGGATGGTAAATGGGTCCATAATGTTCGGTGCGCCTGTTGACGCATAAGATCAGATACATCTGGTCCTGTTTGCAGACTGACTAATCTCATACCCAAGGAATTCGGCCGAAATCATTCGGAAGCAGAGGAGCTACTGATGATGACAACATAATAGAACACAAAGTCCCTTGAGATGCCAACTTGAATGGCACAAACAGGTATGTAGGTCAACACTGTTCAACGTGCGTGAGTCATACATCTCGTATGAATGCTTCGAAAATGACATATCGCTCCCAACGTCGGACTGTCTCAATTGAGATGACTTCTTTCCCTCTGCGACCGTGTACAGTGTAGTCTTAGTAGCGCGATTCTCTAGGTTCTGGGATTCTTCGGCAACAGGCGAAGGGAGATCACTGTTCAGCTTCCCACCCGCAACGAGAGATCTGCGAGATCTTGAGAGTATAGGGACCATTGGAAACGATCGACTCTTTGATAATCCATTGATCAACAGCCTTCGAAGTCACCGAAGAAGGCTCCACAGATCGATTACGGCGACAAATGGACCCTATAGAATGTGGCTCCACTGATGTATTTCTGGCACGAAGATCAAGTCCGAGTCCCGTGACAGAAGTTTGGGATTGACGTACGCGGAGAAGAATCTCGTTGACGCCGACACTGGAATAGGCCAAATTCGTATCGCTATAAGACAAAAGGGGGTATGGCGTCGAGCTCGACGACCTTGAGAATCAATGGATCGATTCTGCATCTACACTACAAATAAAACCGACTGACCCCAAATTTTGTGGATCAAGTGACTTCTTCATCGTCGACAACCGTATGCTTCGAATGCCTCCTTGTTCATCCGGAAAGCTCGTTCCTGCGATTGCCCGCCCTGCATGTTTGGAAAGAACTAACTGCTTCCGTAAGACGACTTTCACCTTCGAGAACGTCACAGATTCCAGGGAATGTGGAACCTCGTCAGTTTGAACTGAACTGAACAAGAATCGTCAAAGTTCCAAACAACCATATAAAATATGCCTTGTCCGCGGCACACAATACCTCCTATGCCGAGCGATGAAGGAGTGCGACTCTTGCCTACTGTCTCGTCAATGCGCCGTGCGTCCGGAGGTAATGAAGTGAACGAAAATATAGCAGAATAGGCTGAGAGTAGATCGTAATCCTCGGTTCTCGACGGTCTGATACGCGTCGATCCGTGAATTCTGACAGGTTTCTAAATATACCCGACTACGACGTGATCATCGGAGAAACTCACCTCTTGCCTCAGATCTTCAGTCATCATGTTTGCAATCCCAAGAGACTGTGCAGCATCGTATATACGACTACAAGCATAGGTGGTTTCGTGCCAGACATCTTGTCGTACACAGGGAGTGTGTATTGGAATGTGACAAGCCGTGGGTGGCTTTCTCGAGAACAGTTTACGGTGCTATGCATTCAGAAAACGAGTCAGAGAAGCGTGAAAACTAGGCGGGAGCGAAAGGGGGCCAGAACGCACTGTGATATGCATCATATACTTGTAGGGACCGGACCGTATCTTCGAAAAGCGCCATAATTCTCGCGTCCAGAGCACCTGTAGGAAAAATTGATGCGATCTGCTACTCACATCAATGGATTTAGGCCGACGTGATCGGAAGATCCCGAAGTTGCATCGGTCAGCCCATGCACCAAACGAAACGTCGGGTTTCGAGGTTACTCCGCAGCGTGTCCGCGAGGCGCGGTTTGCGCTGAGGGAGCCTCCGAGGGATGCCTTGAGCGGGGAGATAACGTTGGGAGGCGAGGTCAATGACGCCAGTTCGGAGTTGGCCATGGACAATATGCTCGACACCGTTGGGCTGATCCGTCTCGACGTGTCCTGGGTCAGGGTCGAGGTCAGGTCGGCGCTTTGAGCGTTCTTCCAGTCTGAGGAGTCCACCGAGGAAGCTCTGGTGCTGCGGCGCGTTGGGGCACGGTCTGAGCCCACGCAGGACAGCGAGGTCAAAGGCGTAGCCGGCGACGCCTCCATCGAGAGATGGGAGGGGCTTGACGACGTTTGCTTCGGGACCATGAAGCGTTTCGTGGAGCGTGTAAGCGAACGGTTCGCTCGGGGATGAAATTTCCGCCCGCAATTTGGACAAACACTTGGAGAGGGTGGGACGACAGTCTGGACGCTGGCGGTGGAGGTTGATCTGACGTGGCGGGGAGCGGTCCAAGCAGATCTGCGAGCCACGCCGCGCTTGACTCGATGCTTTTCGTGGAGCGTGTAGGCGAACCGTTCGCTCGGGGATGGAATTTCCGCTCGCAATTTGGACAAACGCTTCGAAAGGGTGGGACGACAGTCTGGACGCTGGCGGTGGAGGTTAATCTGACGTGGCGGGGAGCGGTCCAAGCAGATCTGCGAGCCACGCCGCGGTTGACTCGATGCTTTTCGTGGAGCGTGTAAGCGAACCGTTCGCTCGGGGATGGAATCTCCGCCCGCAATTTGGACAAACGCTTGGAAAGGGTGGGACGACAGTCTGGACGCTGGCGGTGGAGGTTGATCTGACGTGGTGGGGAGCGGTCCAAGCAAATCTGCAAGCCACGCCGCGCTTCACTCGGTGCTTTTTGTGATACGCTTTTGAGAGTACGGGAGTGGTGTGTACGGCGTGTCGGTGAGCGTAGAGACGTCTAGTCACGTCTTGTAGACGTACGTGCACCAGTCGGATAGATAGCATCACCTATTTTGCACGCCCGCCCGATGTCAAGAAAGAGTGAGGGGGATAAACATGAGATCGCCAATGCCACCAGAGGAGGTTAGGATGGATGGAAGCTGGACCTTCTTGACGCCCTTGATGCAATTGGTCAACACAAATGCGTTGCCTTTGGGTGGCATCTCCCGCGTATCGAGGGGATCGCGAAGGCAGAGAAACGCGATGTATCGATCCTTGTTGAACCCCAGAAAGATGTGCAACGCGTGTGGGCCATCCTGCAAGGTCGGGACCGGGGGAACCTGCTCCAGACTGGGGGAGATTTGAGGATACCATGCGACGATCATAGATCAGAACGAGCAGACAAAGAACTCACAACGACTCAAGAGGACGTTTATCCCCCGGATCGCATCCGATCCGTTGATGCGATCGTGCATGAGATGGGGCGCGACATCGCGAGAGATGCCGTTGAGGATGTCGGGCTTGTCCACCACGATCATTGTGTTACTGTCGCCGAGGAAGGTGCGTCCAAACCACCGCGCACGAGGGTGATCCGGTCCACTCTAGGAGCGAGCTTGGGAACGGATGATGAGTGGTCGAGGGCGAACGGGAGGGACGGTCTGTGCCAACTTAGCTCGGTCGCCGTGACCGAGATCTCGGGCTGGGGGTGAGGCAGCGTCGGTCGGTTGTGTCATCGAATTGAACACGACACGCAACGCGAGCCTGTGATCGATGAACAATCTGAAGGATAAAGAAGAAGGTGCACGACGGACGCGGGACGCTTCGAGAGTCGGCTGGCTCCGCGTCGATCAACGACAATGCTGAGTAAACTCCGCGATCCTTTCCTTCCAATAACACCATTCAAGCAAGAATCCGCTGTGCAGAACAGAACAGAACCAGGCAAGAGGCAGAGGGGAGATAGACAGGAGTTCCATAGGGTAGATCGGCGAGGTCGAATAAAGTTCAGGTTGCCAGCTGCCAGCTGCCCCTGGAAACATGGCGCAGCGAGACGAGACACATTTCCTCGAGTCGGATGCCATTGAAACCAATGTTCTATTCCGCACGATCCACGTCGTATGGCTGATTGCGGTATTTCTAAGCGATAGAGGACGTCAACACGCTTACAGCTGCTGAGAACCAAATTGTAACCGACCTCGAACAGATCCCGTTGCAACTGCCTCTGCGAATTTCACACGCGTGATCGGGGCATAATGCATGACTCTGCGTCCAGTCCATGACTGCGAACGACTTGGACCAAGGCTTGTGCCCAGGCGGCAGGCCACTAAAATCCCAGCGGATCAAATAGTTAACCAGACAGAAAATCGCCGTTCGAACCAAGGACCTCACCTGAGTACGCAACTTGAATGTCTTTCTATGCTTGAAAGCTTATGCGCGATCCCCAATACGAATGAAGTTGTTACTTTTATTCAGGATGTCGATGATTAGGATCCCAATCAGGTCTCGATTCTCTAAATCGAAGGAGATGAAAAGATGCTCCGACGCCGCGGTGCTGTTCGTCGTGTATTTCTCCTGTAGAATCAATCGCTCGCACCAGGGACAATAGAGCTGCTACGGAAATGCCTGCGCGAGCTCAATGCTGTAGACTCTACTCCGTCGTAGCGAGGAGCCACCCTCTGTGCTGTCTACTTCGGTGTCAGCTGAGCCGTAGTGAGCAAAATAAGCGCACAACATTAACATGCTGATCATCTTCGCCGAACATTGGCAGATATCACTTCCTGTTGGAAGAACAACTTGGACTATCAGCGGGCGTATGGCTCAATGAGGTCGCTAGACTTGCCATATGTAAAGGATGCTGGGCAACTTAGGTCTCGGTGATCGACTCATAGCATCCAACGAGCTTTCAGCGACGGGCCTTGCAACCCTGTGTCGATCGGGTACAAGGTCGCACTACGACCCGGCGGGTGTTGCTGTGTCGGTGGTGTGTAGTACGGATAGCCGTTTGCTGGCTGGTCTTGATACGTTTGCGGGGTACAAACCCAAAGCCGCCACTCATCTTATATTCGCCACTTGTGAGAAATGGTTGAGGATAGTCGTAAAACGGTTGGTAGTAAGGAGCACAACTAGATCGATGCTGAAGATTCCCATAACTAGGTTGAGGATAGTAAAAAAGATAAGGAGCTGGTCCTAAAGTTCAAGGGGAATGGTCGGGGGTGTGTAGCACCATAGGGAAGAGCGGACGTACATTAAAATGGGTGGCATACGCTCCAGTAGCATGATGCCCTGACGAGGTGGTCGAAAAAAATCGTAGAGGTCTGCTACTCCTCGTGAATCTGCGCAATTGAATCAATTGCCACCAGCCTTCGTGGGTCGGATTGCTGTCGCGGGAGAGTGAGGAAATCGAGTATACTGCGATGACGAGCAAATCGGACCTCCGGAATGTAGGTTAAACGAAGGGGAACGATAAGACCTCCACACGCTGGAACCAAGCCAATGATTGGGAGGTGGGTGGGTGCGAAAATGAGCGAGAGAACGGTGAGATGAGCGAAAACGAAGAGAAAGAGACCAAGGAGAGGACGCGCGTTCCGACCTTATATCTTTGCTCGGGGCGACACGGAAGAGCTAGGGAGGAAGTACATCGATCGACCGGCGCGAGGCTTCAAGCTTCAGATGCAACCGGCACGAAGGCCTATTCTCGTTCGCTAGCTCAGAGTCACGTGGTTGTGCAGAACGTCCACGCTATAGTAGGTGCCAATCCCCGACTCCTGATTCGGATTCACTTGGCAGGATATGATTCCTATCATTAACTTTTCTTCTAACCATGTGAGACTACCCTCAACCCAGCTTCAGGAGACATCTCAGAATCTAGCGGCAACACGTCCAATCAACAAACATCGAACGTCAGTCTCACAACTTCTATCAAATGTCATTACTGACTACATTTTCGACAAACTGATCCTCTTGCCAGTGAAACCACAATCCCGCTGCTCAAGAATGAAATCATCGATCTTAGATGCATGGTAGTGCCCTTACATGGCTCTGTCCGAATGCAAATCAAGGTGTGTTACAAACATTCACTTCTATCAGCCATGAGCATTGCGAGTCTCGTTGACGAAACTTTACAACAACTCCGTGACCACCAGCTTGCTTCATCTGATAGAGACATCCAACGTTCTGGCCCCGACCATACCAGTCCTCCGCCCGCTGAACACCCGTGGTCTGAACTTCTCAATATCTTGCGGTCTGGGAGTGCTCCTCGCGCGACAGATTCCCTTTTCTATCTTCTACACCTGGTCAAGCAACTCAATCGAATATATCTACAGGGCCCACCGCTGATATCCCACCCGTGCCGCAGATCACCGTCGAGACGCCTCAAGCGATCGTCGCCACCGCCAGCGGCGGACCAAATGCCAAGGCAGAAGCGTAACAGAGATTCCAGCATCTCTTCGAATCGGTTATACATTGTTGGCGTCTGAAAGGGTATTCGAGCGCGACCTCTCGGCCGCGACATCCATGAGGAATCGCCTCACCAGCAGTTCTGTCAGTGGTCCCGCTTTGAGCCCTGCTACGTCCTGAACCATGTCTCTTGCGCCCTCTCTCGAAGCTGTTTTGTTGGAACGGGGGCGTCGTTTGTTTCTGTAGTTGCTGTAGGCCTCGTTGCCGTAGCACTGTCGGGTCTATCTTCGCCGGCCTCGAGTTCTGGCACAGGAACGAAGGCGAGCGGGAGCGCAACCGCCGTAGCAGCAGCACGATCTCCGGCTGTCACCAAAGGTCCGCGCAAGTTCAAGGGTGGTCCTCTCGGCGGCGGGGACCCGACGACGCGCATGGTCGTTGTGGAGAAGGTCAAGTGAGATACCAAGGGGATAGAACAATGACAACAACAGCGAGGACATATGACTTTTCGCTGCGGGGAGGTGACCTCTCGCCCAGATCTCGGACATCGTTCCGAATGATTGCGTTCTACTACACTTGTCTACTTAGACTCCTCCCGCGGGTACTTTTCTTTCATTCAAGACTGATTGATTTTATCTTCTTGCCCGTGTTAAGCTTACCTTGTTTTTCTTATACTGCTAGGCGGAGTTGAGCTACCACGTGTTTTATGTTTGCCTCCTTTTTGCACATTTTTTCGCCTCGTAAAGAAGTTACAGAACCAGTGTGTTACCCCCCACAGAATTTGAGAGAATACATCGACAGGGTCAAAGAACCAACAAACTCGTAATGTGATCTTGAAGAACAGCCTTCGAAGTCACCGAAGAAGGCTCCACAGATCGATTACGGCGACAAATGGACCCTATAGAATGTGGCTCCACTGATGTATTTCTGGCACGAAGATCAAATCCGAGTCCCGTAACAGAAGTTTGGGATTGATCCCCCTTTGTTGGGCACCAATTGATGTCAGTAACGGGAATCCGCTTCGCTGGCTACGAGATGTGTCGTCGAGAGCTGGTCGCTTGAAAACGGGAGTTCTGATCGGCAGAAACCGTCCCAGCTGGGATTGGTCTGGCTCTGTGTAAACATCCTCTATAAAGGAGTACCGCAATTAAGAACGGTTTCGACGGGGACTCTTTGTGCAGACGTACGGCAGATGTCATGAACTTCGGACGAGAACTTGAGGAGTGAATTTGACATTAGAGCAACGTTGTTGGCTCGAGCCGGAGTAGAAGGAATGACTGGTCGTTGAATAGTTGATTGAGAAAAATTGGGACGTGTAGCGGAGGGCTTTGGTGTTATCAGTATGGTCGACGTAAGTTTTATGTGTACGGACTCCGCAGGCAAAGATGTTTCCTCTACCAACAAGGTTAATTCTGAGGGAAAGCATAAACCTCCGAGCACGGGAGTAGAGTGTTAGAGACGGAGACCTCAGTCTCTGATGTTGGTCATCATTGGCCGCCTTCGAGATTTCTCTGCATTTGCTTTCTTGGTCCTCCGAAACAGAGAAGCTACTCTGCATAGAAAATGCTCCCTTCTCAAATTTATCCTCCGTACGAGGGACCATCGTCTTGGTGTCCTGAGGAGAAGGAATGACAGGATGGGATGAGAAAGCAGCGGTTTGTGTTGAAAATAAAGGGAAAACCTCGAGAATCAAGAGGAAACAACTACCCGTACGGTCCAGGTAGGGAAGACGCATCCATTCCAGCATCATCTAAAAGGTTTCTGGGCTCGTGCGCATGCTCTGGTGACTGAAGGAAGACTGGAGGTCTACGAGGTAGTCTGCGTCGGGGACGAAGGAGTGGGTGGATGTCATGTGTTCGAGGTTGGCGGCGAGGGACGGGGAGGTGGCTGGGCAGAAGAGACAGAATGCGGGGGAGAGATCGGCAGGGTCGGGCGAGGTTGTGCGAGGTTATCGCGGTGCCTCTTGGAGGCGAGATGGGTGGTGTATGCGTTCTCTGTGGCATACGACTTCCTTGGTGGGGTGATAAGGAAAGGGGGGGGGGGTGGGTGAGAGAGAGAGAGGAGGTGTATTTATTGTATCATGTGTATGCCACAGCCGATCTTTCGTCCGCGCAGCAGCGAATATCTATTTCTTATCTCTCGTTTTAGGACGTGAACTTTGGTCCGTCCTTGATGCAGGTGCACCAGGGAACTGAGCAAACGCACGGAGCTCAGCATCTAGATCACATAGCTCCGCACGCAATTGTCTGATCTCATTGCGACGTCTGTCGACGAGGTCTTGCACGCCCTCGCACGCCGTCGAAGCCACGATGATCACCTTCTCGTCCACTGTCCGCTGAACAGTGCCCTGTGAAATAAGCCGCGTTAGCCACCGTCCATCAAGACCAGCGTACATACGCACTCGAAGATCGCGCGTGAGGCCCTGTCCGATCCTCGCCGAATCCCGTGCCCACCTCCCCTTCGCCCGTTCCCACTTGCCCACTGCCCACCGGATGCTGTTGTGCAAGCAGTGCACCCGAGCCGATCGCTGTCCCCATCTCGGTACCCGGTCCGAGGCTTAGGATGTGTTCACCGAACGCTAGCCACCATCCGAGTCCTGCGCCATTCATCACACCGCCAAATGCGCCGACGACCACACTTTGCGCTTCTCGGTGCAACTTGGTGGTGGTGTGTTGAATCAGCTGCCTCCGGCGGTCGTGAATTGGCTGAGTTGAACTGTCTGTCACGAGAACATGATTCGGCGAGCGCTTCAGCTGCTCGAGTTTGTTGTCCGGTACGGACGGTCGTAGAGAGGGCGACGATGGAGCAGAGACAAGGTCGAACGCAGATTTTGACGTTTCTCGCTGGGCAGAATCCAGACGTCCGGTTTGCAGAATGAGCTGGTTTCGGCGACGATGAACCAGGGAACCCCGATGAAGTTGACCGAAAGCTGCTCACCTGATACTCGAGTGCTTTACACCACTGTCCCTGGACTGCAGCAGACACGAGTGCCCCAATTTCGTCGACCCGCCAAACCATCCTCCAGAACATGAGAGACCCAAGCAGTGGACTCATTTTCTTTGCACTCGAGGACAGCACCTTCTCGACCTTGTCGTCCTCTTCCGACCTACCGAATATCTCGCGTCTCGTGTTTTCTCGGACCCTTTCTATTTCGGCCGACAGATCCTCGACCCTGCCTGCAACACGCTCGACGTCTTTCGTGTCGGCTTCAACTGACCGGAAGCCAGTAGACAGAGAAGCATGCACTTGCGAAAGCGCTGTTCTCTGCCGAAGATCCAGCAAAGGTGTCTTTGACGTAGACCTTGGAGCGAGAATATCGCTGATCGCTGGAGTGACGGTAGATATTCGAGAACCGAGGGTGTCTCTTTGGTACCTGTCTATCGTGGATGGGGATGTCGGGTCGGCCTGCAAGGCAGTCACCGCGTCGAGCGCTTGTCCGGGGTCAACGAAGAGAATGCGTCCCGGTTGACAGCCCAGTTTCGACAACGTTCGCGAAACGAACTGAGTGTGATGATCGGAATTCGAGCCTGATGTGAGCACGAGGATGGTGTTTGGCTTGTCGAGCAGGTGCTGCGCCTGCAAGGCCAGGTCAGGGAGAGGCGTGACGACGGGGTCGCACAGGAGCAAGAGGACGTCACTGTTGAGCAAGAGGTTACTCGAGTAGACGATGAAGGGATTGCGTGAGCGAATGCCAGATCTGTGTGAGGTGCGCCTTTCGTCGGCCACACGCAACGGATGGTGATCAAAATCTAGGTGAGATGAGACAGGCTGGGAGAACGATGCCGGATTCTGCTGGATCACTTGAAGGTAGATTCTGGCCATGGGGACTATGGGAAGGATCGAATGAGGTTGCGAGGTTTGTCCCAGTTTTTCCAAGAGGTTTTTAGGTGGAATGGGCTTGGAGGAGGGGAGACACCGAATGGCAGGAACTGTCGGTCTTTCCCATTAGCAGGGCACATACCCGATGCTAGAGTGCGTAAGATCATGCGGGGGAGGTGAGGGGTCATCGTGTGCTCGTATGATCCCATTCGCAAGGACAGTAGAGGGTTCTAGGACAGAAAGATAGTAAAGAATCCCCTCAAGACTGGGTGTTAACTCACCGTCTGCTGGAAGGGGATCGTTCTCAGGTGTTTCTTCACGAGAGAGCTGAGAAACAACATCGGTAATGCTTTCCGAATCGTCTTCGCTGCTTTCGTCTAAGTCTTGCGTGTCCTGGAATACTATTAGTGGTGGCGGTGGCGGAAGACCCGACAACCTGAGGCGTGGTTATTGACGGACAGGGGGACCAGATGCGCCTGCTTTCATAATTCGGCATCGCGCAGCAACCGGAGTGCGCAGCATGTCTGAGGACTGAAGTAAATTGACGGAATGATGCATTAACGACTCGGATGTCTGCATTGCCTTCAGGCAAGGTCGGGCGGGTAGTGCTGGGAACATCCATGTCGCAGCAAAGGACGAGTGTGGGGTAGGCCATTTGACAGTCTTCTGCCTGTGTAGAAATATTAATAAAAGGGCTTCTTTGTCCTTCAAGTTGGTGATAGAAAGTGCCTGCGAGTCGGACTTCGGTCGTATTAGTCCCGGAACGCCACAACAACGTGGACCCACCACGGCTCATATGGTTGGCTTCAAGTTGATAGTAATACAAACTCTCCGCCTCAATGTGTGCTGCAGCCGCGTTGATCGCATGTGACATGTGGCTCCTGAGTGTTACATTCTTTGCTTTCGACAAGACGAATGGGACGCTGCAGGACGGCCCACCTGATATGCGCCACAATGTTGCTGTGAACGCCGGGTCACACTGGCATCTCCGAACATACACGAATGCAATAACGACCAAACAAAATTAATAGTGGGGTATCCCTAGCTCAGAGTCCCATACCCCATACAACACGGCGAGTACGTGAGTGCATTTCTTCGGACCGACTGTCCCCACAACATATCATGTAGGACCAAGTACTAGGCTAGCCAGTCGCTACATAATAATACTGCTTATCCAAGCACCGAAATTGCTGAGGCCACCTTCACTACCTGTTGATCACACGCGACAAGTTAAACGTACGCGACCCGCGGCATATATCACCGTCAAAGAAGACCAATATAGAGGGAATCGTCCATAAGACGAATGGCCGAAGAAACCTAGCAATCCCGCCAATTCATCGCCGTGCGCGGAATCACAAACCGGCTTCCTCGACTGATCTTCTGGATTCCACCGACGAGTCCGAACGTTTCTTCCTGCAAGTGGTGTTTAGCTACCTGAGTTGGCCATCCAGAGTACTAGTGCTCGTCCTGCCATCATGGTGTCCATAGCTAGGTGATGGGTGCAATTGTATACATTTACCGTGATTCACATCAGCCAAGACTTGCGGCGCAACATAGGCGGTTCCACATTGTCGTCGTCCGTCACTTTCTGGATTGCACGCCCACATACGCACGGTTGAGCGATCGGAGATAGGTCCTCGGGATGGAGCGCCGTAGCACCCGCCTTGACTGCACGGTTGATGATGTCAACTCCATGATGGACCCATCATAGGGATCCTCACCGACATTCGCAACTCGTTTGTGGGATCTTCTCCCCCCGACGACTGGCCCGATAGAAATCTCTGGCCTTGTGGGATCACCCGGCATATATTGCTTTGGCATCAATCATGAGGATTGGGAATCATGACCTAAAGAGACACTCACTTTGACGAGGTCGACGTATTGCCTCACAAACTCCTCATACACAAATTCGTGCGCTTTGACGGTAAATAAAGTAGGCAAAGAATGGTTTAATTTACGTTAACCTACCTTGATAGCACAACGACTCTGGGCCGAGTCGAACATAGCATAGTAACTTTACAAACGAAAGCGATAGCGTCAGGTCAAGAGATACAACTAGATGCGTCGAGGGTCCTCACCGTCCACGAGTTCGGTAACCATGTACTTGAGGTCTGTATATGGGCGAACGTACGCAGCATCTTTTCCCCCAAGCTGGGATCGGTAGCATATAATGCCAGTTATGGCTGCCTTGTTCGATGGGCTGATCTGACGACTAGCCTGAAATTGGTCGTGAAAAAAAAGAGAAACTCGAAGGATTGTGTGAAGAATTGGGTTCCCATTGTAGAGGGGCATCAACGAAGGTCCAGGAGATATGGGCACCGTATATGGATAGGGGAAGGAAGTGAGATGCAGTGGGGACATCGTGACTTCAAGGACGGCAAGAGAAGGATAGATAGTCGGTAGCAAAGTATCCTCACTGATGATCGTTGGCAAGATGTGAAGGCATTATCACAAACAGCGCACCTTCCGGGAGGCATATCTATTCTTCGAAGAAGCTCTCTGTGGTTTTTCTATTGAGGTCAACGTGTGGTACCCCCTTAATTCCACGGGAATAACGGGGTACATTGATGACCAGACAGGCAATTTCTTCAACTCAGGAAGGAACAGAGTATTCCGGTCCACGAAAGTCAACTTGTGTAGCGATATTCGAAATATATGGTGACGATCTCTCAGCCAAAAAAGACTAACAGAGATGAAGGTGTTGTGTTGATGTGATGATGACGCCGGGGCCCGGATGAGTCTGAGCGGGGAACTTTGAAAAAGTGGACCACGAAGAGATGGGAAGAAAACACACCCAACATTGCGTATGATTCCTCCATTGTAGATCTACACCGACAACCATGTCGTTTGCCAGGGTCACCTGCGCCCAGATTTTGCCGCCTGTGGCGTGGCACAGCATTGGCCGGATCCCGATTTTCGATGACTTTGACGTCTCGTTTATCGGTGATCTGAGACATGTCTCCACTCCGTGCGACGCTCGCGCTTGCGCGCAGTTCGTACTTGATGGAGAGGATGTGGGAAGCAGAAATCGGAAGAAGAAAGTCGTCTGACCGCGTCGAGCGGGGTGATGGTGTGCAGGAAGAGAAAATTCGCTGCCTTCAAGAGCATGATCGGAATACACGGCATTAGAAGGGGGAAGACCTGGGCCTTGGAATATTCCACGTAGAGGTAAGGGTTATCTCCAGAGTTGACCTCTTGGGCGACGAAGTAGATCTCGTGGTTCCGTCGTGATCTAATAAAGGAAGCTCTACCTTGGATAGCATATAGTTCAACCATTGTTACGCCTATACCGAGCAAAGACTCGAAGTCAGCGCGACTCCCAACTTGCACTTTTCCGAAGATGTGTCCCCCGGCAACATATATGGGATCGTAGAGAGCCAAAGTGACCCCTGACCTCTGAATGGTACGAAGACACATTCATTGATTCTGGGGAAGATTAAGAAGGCATGGTAACGGGATATTGATACTTGATGAATGTATGGATAGCAAAATTGCAGTCCATTTGTGCGTGTGTTACTATCGGAGACCGCGAAGTACTAGTTAAGAAGTCGTGAATTGTTTGTTCGTGTCGGTGCGTTACCAAATAAAAAAATTGACAATAATATGCTAGTGATCAGCCTGAGTGTTAGTACAAGGCCACTTCAAATCTAAAAACTGTTGATGAGTCCGGGAAGGCGGCACTAGAGGGGTGAGGGGGAAAGAGAGTAAAAGAGAGACGCAAGACTTTGCACACGTTGCGTGGCGCCTATGGGATCTGGCGTGGCGTAAGAGCGGCCCTGACTCGGATGTGCCGTCGGCGGCGGGATACGAGGAACGGCCCGTCGCTGAATGGACGATCAGTATCGTAGTAATGGCATTGGTGTCGAACTGACAGGCAGATTAGATCGCTTGAATGCCCCTCGACAGGCCTCTTGAAGCATCCCCGATCGAAGTCACAGACGAGGATCTTGAAGTGGCGCGATCCTATTATGTGATTTGCAAGTCTTAGGCGTGGACAAGTGTGGGGATGTCATGTAGGGGTTCCTGTAACGTTTTCTCAGCCATGATCCGAAGACGATTCCCTAGTTTACGTTGGCTAATCAATTCAGTCTGCTGATCTATCGCTCATCCCAATGTGAGCGCGTGAACGTTTAAACCGTGTATGAGGTGGCACAAAGGGGCCAGCAATAATTGGTTGACCAGGGATAACCCGAGGCGTCCACCAAGCATCAACGGGGTAATTACCTCAAGAAACGAGCACGAAATACATACAAGTATCTCGAACTTCATCGAAGCCAAATAAACGATGGCCGGCCGCCATCAACGCTCCTTCCGTCGCCGAAAATTTGCGTGTGATAGATAGGCTGGGGGTTCCTAGATCATTTACTCGACCCTGAACCGAAGACGTCTCGACTTGTCTAGCTTACACTGGAAAATCAATTCAGTTCCATCGATATGAGGTTCATCAAGGCGCATAACTTGTCTTGTGTGGAATAGATATCGATGCCCCGGTTACGCAACATCAACGGGTGGAATGCCTCAACAAACGAGGACGACACACATTTACATATCTCGAACACGAAGAGAAAAAAGATGAGAATTGCGAGATGAGATGAGATGAAACCCCGACCTCTACGGATTGCATCACGTTGTGAAGTGGTAAATATTCCGGCTTGATCGAGGAAGGAGATCATGTGGTTAATGGCCGTCACGCTCTTCCATCTCCAAATTCTTCGAATTGGAATTCGCACGCGACGCTTCCTTCCCATGGTCTAAACTCGAAATGGATTAGCGACACGGGGGAAAAGAAACGTCACCAAACCTGTCTCCATGAACTATTAGAATTACTTATCAATTCTCCGATTTTAGTCGTCGACACTCGAAGCCGAACGTAAAGGTTTCCAATCAACGCAAAGACGGCTATGTATGTATACCACAACCGTAATTCCGCTAGAGCAATTTAGCGAACTAGGCACAACCGGTCCCAAGTTGAGGACACGAGGAACGTTCGCAAGCAGCAAAAACATACGGTGAAACCAGCAATAGAACGCGGAGAAGTTTCATGATGAGAAACATACATTCTGCGGCGTTTCAATTGCCGCCCTGGGACTCGTCATTTTGGCCGGATGATTCCATGACGAGCGTGTTGACCACAGCGAATTTGCACGCGTTTTTGGAGTCGATTTTTACTTTGTCATCAGCCGCGGATCACAATTTAAACTAGCCTTCCATGTTTCGTATCGCGAAGCCGGAGAGTTTCGTTCTCTTTTCACTGAGCAAACAAGATGTATGCGTCAGTTAGTCTAGACTCATCACCGTCTCAAGACAAGCAACTTACTTACTATAATTTACGCAATTTTCTTGACTCGGATGGTCTCGGTTTCCTAGAGAATCTCGAGCGTCATCATTGCGCGGCTGCACTCGAGCTTTATTGTTATATTTATTTACGTGTGCACGTGATCCAAGGGAGCCTATCATCGCTAGGACCATCGATGTTCAGCTCGCAGAGTAATTTGAAGAAGGCTGGAACAACCTCAAGATGAGTGTGAGGTGCGGCGATGAGGATGTCCAGACCGGCATAAGCGATAATATCAACAATTCCGTTGATCAGCTCAAGTTCATCTTGGACTGGTTCAAGGGAGCGATCACGCAAACGGCGAGAGTCTACCTGAGAATTTCGATCCACGAAAACGTCCGGATCGAGTACCCCGAAATGCAGGTTATGCATAAAAGATGGTAACGATATCATCCTGATTCACATCCGGCATGCGATTCCCTCGAGGAGGGCTATGCTACAATTTCAATACACGAAACGATTAAGGGGATAAGGCATACCGAAAACTTCCAGAGAGACCAAGGTCATGTTGCTGACATTCGCGAGTATTTAACCAAGAACGTTTGACCAGTAGGGGCGGTCATCCGAAGACATCCGTTGGCGTTCGCCCTGTAGTCTAGTCAAGCAAGTGATTTTGACTATTGGAGGGCCATGCGAGGATCGCCAACCTGTGAGTCATATGCAAGCGGACCTGCCAGTGAACGAAATACGAGATGGTGCGGCAGGGTGCTTACAAATCATACTTAGTAAATTACACAACACGAGTGACGAATTCAGAAGTTCACCTAACTTGGTCACGCTCAGAATACACGCTAATCATCGCAGAGTCTCCGACGCCTCCCCCGCCAAGGAGACCTATCCGCCCAGATTCAGACGGTACATCAAACGTGAGCCCCTCGCTTCCCTTCGTTGAAATGGATCTCTTTTGTTGCCTGTTCTCGCTTGTTCCCCATGCTGATGAGTCATAACCGTACGAGACCCCCTACGGTTATATAGCAAGAGTTGGTGTCCTCCCGGCGACGTTCGTGTCCGGTGGCCCCACAACCATGATACTGGTTCTGTTATGCGCAAACATGGCGAAATGCGAGGGTTCCTGAGCACATTACAACTCAGGCGCTGTAGAGTTATTCAAGATCTCAGAGCAAGGCCACCTCCTGGCACCAAGTAGATATTTCATAAGACACTCACCATCTTCTGAACTTAACATTGCTAACTCACGTTCCTGAGTCAGGATCCCCAGCGACCGACCCTCCAACCTTTCCTAGGAAACTACTTGCCTCGTTCCAAGTGTTTTACCCCTCCTGCATTCAAATGTACATCGGTAGTTCTCAAACTGGCTATCATTCTGAGAAGCAACGAAGAAGTCATGTTACCAGGCGGCTACACCGATACCAATACTCAACAGCCCAAGTGCGCCGTCTTGTTGGATCATTGTGCACTCCACTGATGGCCCTCTCCCTGGTCCACGGGTCACTTCATTTATTGCTGGTGGTTCTAGCACTGGGTCCTTGGTTCAGAGTCTCCCCTGCAGGCCGCTCCCGTTCGTCAGCTTCCTCAGTGACCCCTCTCCTCACCGACCACCCAGTTAGGCTCCACGTACATGTGCAAGCGGTCTACCTCCAACCCGGGCAAGGGAGCGGAGGTAGACTCTCGCCGTTTGCGTGATCGCTCCCTTGAACCAGTCCAAGATGAACTTGAGCTGATCAACGGAATTGTTGATATTATCGCTTATGCCGGTCTGGACATCCTCATCGCCG
>JBBPPM010000064.1:0-29788 GCA_038092015.1 Leccinum huronense
CCTTTCTCGGTAACTGGAGGACCACGCACCTCGTCACCCCCGTCGTCCACTTGACGTCATCAGATCCCTCCGTCTTTTCAATCCTGAACGATGCTAGGATACAAACCATTGCTGACCACAGTGACACTTCTGCTACGTGTCTTTCCGGGCTGTGTGCATGTGCCATGTCATTCTAGGAAAACGAACAAGGTCAGAGCGACCCATCGACGTCCACGTACCAGATTCGCCGCCCAAACCCGAGGGTCCAGGAAACCTTGTCCTCGTTCAGCCTACCATCCTTGTCCAAGAATCGCTCGGGCATGAACGCCTCGGGATCGGGGTACTTTTCCTCGTTGCGTGACATCGCCCTGTTATGCCCATCACCGTCGTCGTACGCCCACGAAAAAATGGTAATTCAATTCTTACCAGATGTTGGGGATGACCATCACACCTGTATGCACAAAAATGGTCCGATGAAGCCGCTCGCACTATCAAGGTGCTCAACTCACTTTTGGGAATGTGATACTCTTGATAGACGTCGACCTCGCTGATTGCATGAGGAAGTGCTTGAAACGGCGTCAACGAGTTCAGAGACACATCGTCCAAAAATCCAAAATGCGAACACACCTCCAGGCACCACTGGATGCCACCTGATCACCTCCCGCATGATGGCATCCAGGTATGGCAACGATGCCCTGTCCTCAAAGTCCGGAAGTCGATGATGTCCAAGCGAGCTGTCTATGTTCGCTTGTGCACGTCGTTGGACATCTGGGTGGTTCATCATGAGATAGATAAAGGTAACGAGAGTGGCATTCGTCTGTCGAACAGCGAATATTACTCCATGGTCCTATACGAGAGAAAAGCAAAACGGACCGTCTCAACTGCAGCTAAGGACGTTGTTCGTTCAAAGGATACAGATTCATTCACAAGAGAAATGGAGATTACCTGCATATAGTGACCCTGCAGATTCTTTGATAGCTCGCGCGAGGTCCGGATTCTTGGAATCATCGTCCAGATCATGTCGAGCGATCACATCAGCGACCATGGACGGGGCTGTTGATCCTTCCCTCTAACATTCCCCATGGGTCCCAAGAAACATAATCAGCGACATTGACATTGATACGTACGAGCTGCTGTTTGACCCATTCATAAGGTACGTTTACTGCTTCGACCGTGAGGCGTCGGGAATCGTCTACATGGGCCTTGAAACCCATTCCCGGAAGCCATGCAGGCAACGCCTTTACTGTATTACACCGCATCAATATTGAAGATACACCAGATCTGATGAAGAACGCACCAAACGGAAATGCAGTGCACATAGCAACTACTGGGAGTGTGGTGGCACGTATGACAATGTCCCCGGCGCGTTGCATCGAGGTCACGAACGTCTCGCCTTTCTCGGAATCGCACCCATGTCACTTCCATGACCAAGGCGGCCGAGAACCTGAGCATGACAAGCGTGAGCAGAGAAATTTCTTCTCAACTTTGGAAATGTTACGTGGTGAAATGCTCAGCGTAGCGCGCGGGGTCATCCAACAGATGCCTCGTCAGCTCGTACGCTTTCTGCAGCTGTCTGGGACGTTGAGCCAATGCTCGGGCGTTGAAGAATTGGTGCAACAGTCGTCGGTGTAGCCTGAACCTCGGTCCATACCGCGCATTAGTCATCGACCATTCCCACCCAAACCTGTTTCCATGTCCGTGTTGACCGTTAATGCGAGATAACACCAGAGATGATGTTTGGTTTTGCAAGAATGAAAACAAGCAAAGTAGGACTTACAGTGTGACACAGGATCACTGGAACGATCAGAGTATTTTATTTTTGCGACCGTTTTTCGAGCAGTGCTATGGCGACGTGTTCGGAATTCAAGACGAGGATTTCTTGGCGCAGGGCGCGCATATAGACGATGTCACCTGTTCCGTGCCGTACGCATAAATGGTGATGGTGAGGGGGTAAAGACAGCATCGTACCGTACGTCTTGGCCCATGCCGTATACGTGAGGAATGGTGCACTTGTGTTTATGTCGAGATGAACGGAAACGCCTTAGGCCAGGGGGAGCGGTAGTTTGACCCGCGACCGGCGTCGAAATTTGCGTATGGCCTCGATGACAAGTAGCACGGCAGCGAGTCCGATCAGGGCTGGTGCAATCATGATGATGGGGAAGTCCTAGTTAGCACTGAAGCATAGTTCGAGCTGCATTGAGGTTTGAACGGCTATTGCCGGCGTTCATGCATGTACTTAACAGTTGTCCGTATTGATCCAGTTGTGGAAACTCTGCCACCGACCGAGTTGCACGTCGATAAGTTTCAGATAAAATGGACGAAGACGACAAGCTGAGGCTGAATGCCATCCGAGTCGAGGTCGGAGAGCGTCTTGTAATGAAGTATGATGATGCAACTTGAATATGCACTGGCAACGTCGTCTGCGGGCCTTCTTTCTACATTTATGTCTTAGAGGGCGGAAAAGTCGACCAGTCATGGAACACGGTGGCGTCCGCGAACGAGCGTGGACGCCGAACGCTGCAAAGCGGAAAACTCGGATGTTATACACAATTGCAGCTCAGGCAGAGGCGCGCTGAGCCTCGCATCGCATGACGCACGCCGCGCCCGCCACGCCGATCGCGATCGAGCCTAGCGGTGCGAGGCGGCTGTGCGTAGTCGGTACAGCCGGCGGCTAAGCTAGCGTAAAACATTAGATATATGTACTCTTTATCAAGTTTTGCCAATCTCTCATCTTCGAACAGGCGTAGGAACTCGCACGTGGGAGTTTAATTTTCATTCGACCAAAGGTAGCCGTCGTTGCCAGTTCAAATATCACAATGACGTGTCTCAGATGCAGGGGTCGACAAATCAATCAACTCCTGACCTACATGAAACACGTTGAAGGCTGCTCAGACAAGGTTGGGATTTGTATGCAGAGGGTCAAAAGCTGCAGCATAATTACACTAACTCGTACACGATATGATAAACGAACGATTACTTTCCACCCCCAAGCGATCAAAGAACGGTATGAAAATGACGAGGACAAGAAACAACAGCATTCATACCTTCAGTCATCATTAGCAAAGGGACGGTGATTTGTTAAGGATCGACCCACACAGCAAACACTCGGATTGGGACCAAACGACCTCAGATTATGATCCCAAACGGCGCGGAAATACATCGCGCCAACAGTTGCAGTGTCCATTACTGGGTCCCGCTCGGATACCACCCGAGCAATATCCTCTTGGCTGAGGAAGCGACGCAGAAGCAGCTCGCGCTCTTCACATTTTTGTTGGATGTGGACAAGTGACTTCACCACCAATGCCTTTTCTTCTAGGGATTCCTTGAACTCTTCCAACATGCAGTCAAACGGCTGGAGGTTTGCGATAGGAGAGAACCTCTAGTGATACGTTATGAGCAAATATTATCGATCGCCTAAAATAACAGTCTCACCAAAATAGGAGTTTTCCGCAGAGAGTCATAGTACGTGATAAATCTTGTGGATGAGTCGGCAGTGTCTGTCTTCACATGCGGCGGACAGTGATTTGATACCTGGAGAGTACAAGGTGGAGTATGGCATACATCAGGTAGCTCTTCACCAGGAAGGAGCTCAATCTCTGTTAATGACGGGCTGATCGGTGAGGGCGACTTCATGAAGAAACAGTTGTGCGATGACTCAGAATCCGATTCCACTGACTCGGAAGTACGTACCTAAATATCTATGGGTGACCGTGACGTCACAGTCACCCTTCAAAGCTTGAGGGCCGGTAATTGTCCAGATAAGAATCATAAGATCACGAATCTGAGATCCGAGATTCAATCGATTGGATCTGTGGCTTGAGCCAAAGAGGAAAAGAAAGATCGAAATCTGTCCATCTCGTTTTAGTAACATGAGATTTGAAGCACTGATCTCAGACTATAAGCTCAAGCACCATCGCAAACTCGGCTCGTAGACTTCATATTGGCAAATTCAAAAGAACCGTCCTCAATAATGCCGTCGAAACTGCCAGCAATCGTCACCTCTGCTTTGCCGGAAAGAATTGCATCGCATACAATCTCGAGATACTGAAGCTACCAGGAAAATGAGCTAGAGGAGAGAGGAAAGAGACTATACCGCTCACCAAGCACCAACTTGAACAGGGATTTTCACGGGACCACTCGAGGACACCAAAAGTAGGTTAACCCAACCGACAACAGTGTTAATTAACCTAGACAACGGCGTGAACGATTGAATTCGGTCTGAAGACTGGGTAGGCTCACGTCTCCCGGAGGATGTAGTTCTGGACTTCCTCCTTGTTCTGTAGTCTTTGAACATCTTTGCGAGCGACTCTGTACCACCCATACCATTACCTATACAAGTTCCAACTTCGGAGGGATGAAGGTAATTGTACAGTCCGTAGGGATCGGTGATGTTGATCGAGGGCTGCTGCGTTGCACACAAACGCCCAAAGACTGGCTCTGTCTGACTCAGCGATAAGATCTGCTGATATTCCGGATCTCCCAGCATCTCCACCACTTGGGATCTGCTCGGCAATCAAGTGGCAGAACCGGAATGTCTGGGACGGTGACGCGAGCACCTTTCTTGAACTTGACAAACCATGGATCGAGATATCGCACCTGTCACCATGCTCATACTTGAGTGTTTCTGCTTCTGATTGAGCGACTTCAATCGGTTCCAAATCATAGATGAGTTCAATCTTCCTGGTTGAACGCTTTTTTCTTCGAATGGTGACCGCGGAAAAGTTCAGCCTCTTGAGCACGTTAATTTCTTCAACTATGAGCGCAATTCAAGAGAACTTGCCAACCAAGCACACACCAGCATACTTCAAGATGTCCTTTTCGCAACGGCCCCACATATCCGTCGACGGGTTCCCGGTCTTCGCGTCAACTCGGCCGACATGTGAAGAAGTATCTATGGACCTCATGATAGCCTAGCCAAGGAGGTGGGTCTGAGCCATTTTACCATGCAATAGTACTCAAGGGACTTACCTGCCAACCCATCACAATAGCAAAATCCATCGGAGGTTTGACAGTTGCAACGCGCGCAGTCTTGAATGTGCATAAGTTCTCGACATCTTCAGCGAAAATCACGACTTCCGGACTATCTGAATGTCTGATGGACATCAAGGTCCGGTCTCGACTGTCTTCCCAAAACCACAATTTCCAGTAAGAGTTTTTGATGCGGCCGCGCCACTCGGAAACCTCATGAGTAGGTAGGGAACCTATGCTCGGGACAACTTTGAACTGGCAAAACAAAGGAAGTGATACATCCTGGCGATCCTCAAGAACGTCACATCAATCAAACCAGACGATGTGGTATAGGCGATCTCGACAGCCTTGCAGTCAGCCTCATGAGGACCACAGCGTCGTCCCTCACTGAAGTCGGAGATCCGTTCTCGGTATCCAACACAATACGTTGTCCACGGCGCAGAGCAAGGGTTCGACGAAGAGGATTGTCGATATACATTCGACCTTGAAAACTTGGTCTTCGAAGTCAATGGGGCTTTAAGCCAATTTAGCTCCGAGCAGAATTTGCCTCAAGCCACTTGGAGGTTTCAGGAATGACGTCGCCAATTTCGCAAGTGGTGGAGTGGTGGAGGTCGATGATTCTTCATATTCAACCACGTCAGGAATACCCACCTACTCAGCCGCGGGAACGAGGTAGTCAATGACAGGGAATTTGAGAGCATCCCTTCCATACGAGCGCTCCAGAAGTTGTTCCACAAGCCTGGCGGTAAACGTTGCCCAAGAGCTCTCCCATAGGTTTATCCTTGATGTTTGAAAGTTTAACGGCGACCTGACCCTGCGAAATGCACACGCGCCGGGGATCTTGGTCGAATATGGCTTCAATATCTTCCGCAGCCCCACAGAGTGTCCTAATCGAGGCTAGGATTAGATGCGCAAATCGTGAAGTTCTGACTTTTTTGGACCAAACCTGAAAAATTCGAGGTGGGAGATGGTAAGAAAATGGGCGCGATCCTCTTCAGCCCACAAATGGTTTCAGCAGCCATCTCTGCGCTAGGAATATCAGTCGCGACGCAAAGACCACTGGCAAACCCTCGTGATGCATCTCCTGCCAAAAAGGGAATTAAAAGCCCAATTGACGAGGATTGATATACAGGGAGTTCAGAGTAAGGCCGAACCCGGGGGGAATTCTGGACTGAATCTCAACGACCTTAGTGCGAAGCGCCACTTGGTTATAGTGACCGCCGCCATCAAGTTCGACATGATAGCCGGTCGAAAGAATCGCAGAGACCAAGCCTGCCTCGACAATGGTGGGCATTATACCCGCAACCGTGATTGGAGCCTTGCCCGGCAATCGCGAGAAAGAAGGCGAGTCTAAGGGATCTTTGCGTCGCTAAGACAACCTCAGCATTGTAAGAAACACCATGGTGATTTCCTTACCTTGTCCCGACAAGCTTCGGTGCGTACTTCTTGCTCCACCACTCCTGATACTGAACGTCTTCGATGTCGAAGAATTCAGCCTCACCGCGACCGTTGTCTTCCGGTATGATGACACAGAGTCCACGGCCGTCGAGGTTGCGAGCAGTAAGAAGACCAATGTCATTCAGACCACCTGGCCCAAAGTCGATAACATGAGTTGGGGATTCTGGGAATGCGGCCGTAAAATCCCAGTGAATGGGCGACGTGAATATCTGAATCACACGAAGACCGAGTTATCGATGTCGAGCTCTTGTGCATGTTGGAACCTTGGAGGTCATTGAGTGAAAATGGAAGAGGAAACCGCGGATTTGACTCACCATCCTCAGTGTTGAGGACAGGAATCCCCAAGTTGATCCGGGTCCATAGTTCTTGGCCATCTAGATCCCCGCTACACAACTTGTCGGTGGCACTCCAAGTAAAAGCTATGGTAGTTTCCTTTGTGGTCTTTTCTGCTAGAAACTCGGACCAGCACGAGGAGGACCCGTGACGACAAAATTCCCTGGACCATTGTACAGAGAAATCGTCAGCTGGGAACTTGGGGGCAAGTGTTTGTACGTCGCCTCGATGTGTGGACATAACGCCGAAAGTAAGAGACTGTTGATGGATAACATGGGAGAATGCTGGTCCTCACTGCCTTCGATAGCATTTTGGAGAATGTTAAGCTCAAGTGCCAACACAGGAAACACTTCTTGACCTCGCATGCTGCAGAAAGATGACCACCGAATTGCTTTCTGCGCATCAGTGTCAAAAGAGTAGCAAGATGGCTATAGCAGAGATCATAGCGCCCTACGAGTGACCTGTCGTACTCGTGATATGATCGCGAAGTTGACCAGGAGTGACTCCTAAGACGCAGCAGACAGCTAGATATTGTATGAGGTGCGTCCGTCCAATGAGCGGACCCAGCAGTGATATGGGAACCGATGCGGGGTACACCGTACACGATTGGCGGACGGTGAACTGCTCCTGAGAGCCACGATGCGATATCCATGCCACAACTATAGGAACTTGACGCCTGACGTGCCGGAATGAGCGGGACAAGTATCTCGTTCGTAACTGCAGTTATCAGTGGCGAAACACATTTGGCTTGTAGTAGAGTGCTTGGAGTTCGTCAGGTAGACTTCTTTCGCTCCTTCCCACCGATGTGCGTATATATGGAAGTCTCTCCTTCGGATGAGGCGGAAGAAGAGCAGAAATGGATGGCTTTGGGATATCAGCAACGTTGTGTTCCGCGAGAGCTGCACGCGAGGCAAAAAAAAAGATGTACGGATCGTGGCATCAAACTGCTTCACAAAATATAAGGTGTTGGTGTCGGAGAAGTATGAAGAGACAAGATGCGTGAAGGCGTGAAAGAGGAGGGAGGTGCGCGCTTTTGTGAACTGGGGATCATCAGACAACCTTTGTGCGACAAAAGACAAAGCATGCAAACTAGTCGACCTCGAGTTGAGGTATGGTTTGATTATCCGTAGCCTTGTTCAAGATTCCGATTGCTTCTGGATATGCGAAGTCATTCTCAAGGACTCCCGCTGCGATCCATACGTCGCCGTGGCACAGAATGGGATCGAGACCTAATGGAACGGCGAGACATGAGCAGGTACCGACAAAATACGATTTATGCACGCGTACTTTAGTGTTTGGAACGACGATCATTAATGGACGCGTTGAGATGGCAAACTCGCGGACTGCCTCACCAAATATTGCTGTTGAGAATGGACGCATATCAATTGTTCAGAGGTCGCACCGAGCTCGTGCGACACAGCGAGCGCGAGCGCAGCCTCGCCCGTACCGGGCGCGCCGACGAGGAAAAGCGCACGACCGGAGAATTTGCGCAATTTTATGAAGTCTACAACAACGCTACAAGCCTAAGTCACGCTGTGGGGTGTTTGGGTGAGCGAGTGGGCGAAGAGAACGAGAGGGATTATGCGATTTACCAAAAAATAAGACGAAATCACTGGTGTTTAAATCTAGAGATGAGACATACGATTAAGAATGCAACAAAGGAGCATTCGACGCGTAACAAGTACCTCCTCACGTGCATTGATCTAGCCGATGAATCCGACGCCCTTTGATGTGCGAGTGGGGCGCGATATAGGACGATGGGAGTTTGAAGCAGCGGAAGGCGATGGGAGAGCGTTGTGGGCGACGTGCATCGACGCGGACGAGCTCGTCGTTGTCGCTTATGTGTCGTTTTTTTTTGGTGTCGCGTTAGGTATATTACGTCAGCTTAACTGCAAAAGATAGGAACTTTGCGCATACGTCAGCCGCGGCATACCCTTCATGAGATTCGCTACTGCCAGTAGGCTTCCACTTCCAAACAACCTTGGCAGCCGCCGTGAGGCCGCTCAACTTGCAGTGTGCGCAGCTCTGCGAGGTGTGGGGGAGTAGGACCCACCACGAGCATGGTCTTTTCCGTCTCAAGACTAGGTAGTAAGAGATCGCTCGTCAGCCTCAACTTAAACTTGTAAGTAGCACGTTAGAGTATATCATAAGTTTGAACTCCGAGACATCATAGATTCCACCGTAACGCTGCGATACCACGTCCGACGGACGGCGGTGCTATACCATTTTCTCTGTTTTACCTCCATTACATTAGGGTCTAAGATTCTACTCCGAGTCAGGACACAATCATGACATCCATGTGTCGGAGTGCTAATCAGCAAATCAGTATCGAGAACCGTAAGCCAAGTGGTAAATCAGACGCACGAACACTAGGAAGAGCATTTGGGAAGTATTATGACACGTTGCGTTACTGTTTACAATGGAACAACTTGAAGTATACCATGTAACTGAGCGAACATTATTGAAGGGACGTTCAGTATCGTACGCAGCCACGCAATCGGGGTTCGGCGTGACCAACAGACTTACACTGAACGGTCGTCGGGCTGAGTTAAGTCGGGCGATGGCTCGAAAGCGTCGCATCTGTTTGTTTATCTCTGGCACAGACAACGTCGGTCGGAGAGACGTTGGCGTTCAAGAAGACTCTGGAGATGGTTTCCCAAATGGATGCAGGGGGTTGTTTGTTGAATCGAGACCCGGTCGAGCAGCGAGAGCCTGACTGCTCGCGAGTGCTTGGGTATTGGTGGGGCAGTGGAAGGACCCGGAGACGATGGCAACAAACTCGTTAAAGAGGACAGACCATCAAAATCCTCAAACTCGTCTGCAATACTGTAGTGACAAGCCGCTGGTTTAGGAGAAAGACAATACAAGGGAGAATGACCGTCGAATTTAGACAGGTTTCCACACATCTTGAGCTTCATAACTCCAAGAGCAGTACTTTGTGCCCGAAAGACCTGTTCGCATTTGCTCCGAGAAGCTGCTGCAGATCCTAGCTAGAAAGTGACGATGAAAGTTTCATTCGCCTTTCTGCTAATGATGGTACCCGAAGGTCAAGGAGTCGGTCGTACAGCTCCACGAGCAACCTTGAATTCAGACCGGCGGCGGTAACTGTCCGTTTCGGTGCTATCCACGGCCAATGGAATGTGGGTCGTCCGGTAACATGTTGAACAGAGATATCGGCAGGCAGACAGCTATTAAGATAGCTAGATTTTTCATGTCTTCCGAGCTCACAAGTAGCTGCGCTAATAGTCACCCGAGTGTTTTGTCCTCCTCGCCATATAAAACTGGCAACGAGATCGAAAATATCACAGGGAGTGAATGAGCAGCATCCACGACCAGCGACGTATGTCGTTGCGATGTTAGGCATAGAGCTTTGCTCGGATTAATCCCGGGCGCAGGGACTCATCAGAGCCTGTGTGGAGATTCCCGTTGCCTTCTCCATCTCCAAGATAATATCGGGACATTCCTTCCGCTTCGGGACATCCAAGTTCATGTACGACGTCCAGTCCTCGATATAGAATCAGGCCACTTTGGATGCGTCGCATGGGGGTTCCAAATGTTCTTCACAAGATCTCCGCGCTGTGGTGGAGAACGGACACAGCGAAGATGACCATCAGGGAAAAACACCACTTGAACACTGCTTGTAACAATGGCTTCCTGGAGAACAATGTGATCTGTTTTGTCTATAAAGCAGGTATCGCTCCATGCCCAATTGAACCCTGAATCCAGAATGATCTTCCGAAATATTTGAAGCTTGTCGTGGGTAAGCGTTTCCTCGAGATCGTACAGAGATCTGAATGACATTCTGGAGTAGTAGCTCACCCGCCTCCCACTTTTGCAAAAATGTGGCATAATGATATTACTCCCTGACGGCATCCTAGATACGCGCCGTCGATGTGTCGTCATAGACGAGAACAACTGTTTGAAGACGGGGAAAGACTCGAATACAGCTTGTTCTGACTTGTCGCATAAGCGACCGGAGTGTGTGTTAATGAGCTCCCGTGGTGAGTCTCGAATGGTGTCTTTCGCCGTCTTCTGGATTGCAGTTACTATCTCCGCTGGTGGTACATAGTTCTGAAGATGATCTGGGAGGAAGAATGAGTAATATAATTCTGGCACGACGTTCAAACACTTACCACAGGCAGGTAGATCCGGTGACTGGGACATCATCGAGAGCATTGTCTTGATTGCCTCGATTCCTTTGTTGTATTCTCCCGCCCGGTGCAAAGCTGTGGACTTTCCTTCATATCCCCGATGGATCAAGTATGATTACGATTACTTTGTAACGGTATATCAGCAGGAGACATCATGCATAAACAAAGGGCACACCTTTTCTGAGTCGTCCAATGCCTCTTTCCACGGACCTTTTGAAGCTTGCTCCATACGTAATTCTCAATTGGGCTTGTGCACGGCCGCAAGCATTTTGCGCACGCTCGTAGTCACTGCTCACGATATGTGAGCTTTCGACAAGAAGATACATGTACGCCTGCAAAAGTTGTCAGTGAAGTTTCCCATACAATGACGTGTCATGCATATATCTGGACATACAGTACGACAAAGTTGAAGGGGTCAGTACCTATGATAGCGATAGCCTAATAGATCAGTGTGGGATTAGTACACGGTACACAAACCTTCAAGTGAAACCTAACGCACATTGAACGGAGATGATGGAACGCGAGGTCGCATGCGCGATACGCCTCATGCTTGCCCCGTCCTCCACTGAGCGCAACACTCTTGGAGACATAGCCAATGGAGGAGGGCTGAATGTCGGTGAACTTCAACGTGTACATTAGAGTAAGCGCCAGATGGGTGGGGGGGAAAAGTGATAAACCTCGACAGGCGAATGCATGATGGGTAGTGTGCGGTGGGGTGGGGATTGCTACCGTCAATGATGCTTCGCATTCCGTAAGTCGATCGTGCATTGAGGATGGTGCCGTCGATATCAAGGTCTAGTTCTTGGAACAAGTGGTCTAGATGTGACTAGATGGGTTAAGGTTAATACAGAAATATCGCCCTGAACCAAACTAGATACATGCTTACAGTGCGAGATACTAGACCTGTACCCATTCACCCCATCGATTGCAATTAACCGTTCATCCGGAGAGAGTGCGAATGGATAAATGGACCCAGGGTGTCTAATGTGAGCAAGTCGAGTGTTTGTCACCGTGTTCCAAAAACTGAGTCCGGTCTTGAGGGTACGCAAGGAACTCTGCGTGTCGTGGCAAGGCCATGCATGAGGCATCTTGAGCACGGGGCACACGCGCCTTTGAACCTTTCGATGTTTCGAGTAACTGTATCTAGGTGGTCAACTGGTCATGGTTGACCAAGTATTTAGTTGACCGAGCAAACCGGTTTTCAACTCCGCGGCGGTTGCTGTAACTTCCGTGAACGATTGGCATCACTGGCAGGTTATAGATACTTAAGTAACGGTGTTGCTGTTGCGATGCGATCGCCTGTGGGGGAGTATGATCTTGCCGTTCACCTCTTTCGAATATCAAAGGCAGGAGCATCGCCCCATCTGGACCAAGACAGGTCTGAAACCCAGCTGTTGCCAGGTTGTCGAGGAGCTCCCACTTGTCGATCTCGCTTGTGGTACGCGCTACGGACGCCATACAAAAATACTTTAAGGTAGCAAAGGGTATCGCTACGCCGACTATGTCCACTTTAGACAGTCCACAAACTCGGTCGGAAAGTGATCACTGTACTTCTCTGGTGCGAAGAAGGGGCAGATGATTCAGCGAAAAGATGGTAGTGACGATAGGCAAACTTAGTCGTACCTTCAGCAGAACGTCCCACAGCCTCCTTGGAAATCGCCTACGTGGGTGAACGCTAGATCCTGAGATGATGAACTGTTAACAGGAGAGAATCCAGAACGAATTAGGGACGTATATATTGTAACATCCCACCCATGGCAAGAGAAATCATGAACTCCTATAGAAATTTGATCACGCTTCCAAAACCAATCAAAAGTGATACGTTGAAGCCTGAAGTACCAGCACCGACGATGCAATGCAATAAGGGAACAAACAAGAGATGAAATGAAACGAAACGACAGAAAAAAAAACCCCACACAAACGTGCGAGCCCGAACCCACTTTTCGCCGATCGACGTCAACGGTTCAGTAAGCCGTCGTAAAGTTCCTCGACGCTTCCTGCCCATTCACCCCTTCCACCCCTTCCCCGCTCTCGCTTGCACCTCCCCCGCCTCCAGTCCCAGAAGAATCCTCCATGTCCATGTTCTTCATGAACCTCTTCACCACTTGCAGCCTCTGTCGCCAATTGGTGTTGACTTCCACCTCCACCTCGTCCCGCTCCGTCTTCTCGAACACGTTGGCAAACCAGTCGCCCAGCAACGTGAGTTGCCTGACCAGAAGCGGGAGCTTTTCTGCACTGATGAGCTTGAAACACCCAATTGGCATAAAGTCTTTCATGCCATCGGCCCGCTGGACCGTCACCTTGAAGTACTCGTTCTCAGCTTCGTGCAAAGGCGTTGTCGTGCTATTACCCCCGCTAGAAGGCCTGAGCAGCGGAGAGTGTAACGGCGAAAGCCTAACGTCCACTGCAGGCGCAGCGGTCGCGCTCTTAAAGTTCGAGAACGCCGCGATCGCTCCCAACAAGTGGGGCTCGATGACGATGTTTAAGAACTGGAACTGCGTTGCGAGCGTATCGAACTTGTATGGCCTGCCTCCGTCGTTCCACACGATCCTGACGTAGTCGTTGCCGACATGTCTCTTCTTGTACACACAGTACTCGTCGTCGGATGCATTGGGCATCATGGTGGAGGTATGGAAGAGGACTTGGCAAATATCGTCCCACCATGCGTAAGCATATTCCCCGTCTTCGTCAGGGTTGAGACCACCAGCGTAGACGTCAACTTGCCCGCGGAGATTGATGAGTCGACCGATTACTTCAAGGAAACGAGTATAGGCAGGTGAGCCGTACCGTCCCGTATGTGTTTCGGAGGATCTCCAGCTCGTGCGTTTGGCCAGGCGCAACATACATGATACCGACCTTGTGAGTGTCGATGACAGGTGTGCGGTCAAGGCTTCAAAAGAGGGAAGGCAGGACAGACTCGTCGACGATTCGTCGATGCGCTGGGGCACTGGGGTAGGAAGAGAGTTGAAGAGGCAAGAACGAAGGGTCTATCACGACCTGTTTCCGGCGCTGGGAGGGGGCAGTCGTGCTCCAAACGTAGCCTGTAATTGGGTCAGGAGCAGGCACCGAAGGCGGCTCACTGGAGGACAGAGCAAGATCCTGGATTTCCTGCTAACAAACACGTCAGGACTGGTAGCAAGGATCGAAAAACACGACCCATACATGGCTATCGCTCGCTAGCTCTGCAGCCTCAGGGGGGTCAGGACGCTCTGCCTTGGTAGCTTCCCTCTCCATCAGCAAACCGGCGGGCAAGGATACCACGTCCAGGTCGACCTCCCCAGGGCCGACAAGTGGTACTTCTTTCCTTCATAGTTGGCCGCAGAAGTATACTCAGTGGAGCGCACAACAGAGCCACGGTACAACTCTCGAATGGGACTCAAATTGGTATGGCCCCGAAAGGCACGAAAGAAGACGTACCTTTCCTGGGATACTAGGTATCTCTGGATACCCACCACCGAAGCCGGTTGCAAACACAAGATGCTTGACGACCATTCTCCTTGTCTGTCCACCCCGATTGACGTCAACTTGCCAGGTCCTCGTGTCTTGGCTGAATGTTGCGCTTGCGATCAAGGAGGAAGTCAAACATTCAAGTCGAGGGAAGTTGCATAGAATTCAAGCCAATCACCAAGCGTCATTAGCCAGTATACATTCGAAGGGGTCGCTGAAAGTACTGGACCAGGCCAGGTCGGTGGAAAGCTAACCAACCACAAGATGATCAGTTGATGGAATTGTAGTTATCTGATAATTCCGCTCACTGAAGGTAAGGCATTTTATTGTACCCTTGCATCCAGTGTCAGTTCGACTCGGAGCCTGTATGCATGGAAGCATCGACTCACACTTGGCGTCGTGGAGACGCAACGTCTTGTACCGCATCTTCCACAAATTGCGAGTCAATGTCTAGGGTGATGAAACGGCGGTCGCACGTTCAAGTTACCATTAGACGTCGACACTAAAATGCAATAGCGATGCACTTTCCGTGCGCCGTCTCGGATTTGAAGCAGAAGCAAACGAACACCAGGGCGGAGAGCGGTTTGATGATTGTTGGTCCCCCGTATTACGTCTTCAAAAAAGAACGTCAGAGAAGGAGAGAACAACACGCAGAATATGGCAGATTGCCAACCGTCGGGCACGCCGCCAAGGAGCCGACCAAGAGCAGCGCGTCGAGGTAGAGCACATAGTGGCCGTCTCTGAATGTCGAACGATCAGTCAGTCAGCTCGTTAGCACGCACGAAAGGAAATCGACACGACGCACCCGCCTTCAAACGAGATGACCCCAGGCTCGCACAGCGCCACGTACATGTTTACGCCCCTCCACTCATACACCTCCAACCTGCCGCTCCCTGTCCACCGGCGCACGATACCGCCACAGAAAACTGTGTATTCCCGTCCCATCCGGCCGAGCGAGCAAACGCATGGGTTAGTTCAATACCAAACAACAGACAAAACACGCACGAATCACCAGACCGATAATACCGTCCCCCCTTTTCGAGCTTGATCCCTTCGCTCAGCGGCTCAGCCACGCCCCGAAAACCCCATCGTGCGCGTATGCAAGGGAGGGGATGAGTTGTCGTTGCGTCGACACGTCGACGTGTCGCATTGTCGTGCTGTGGTACGTCGTTGGTCGTCGTGTCGGCGGGCTGGCCTGCGTCTGTTGTGTTGTCACGCTAGCAAGGACGACCCGTGGGTGAATTTTGTTCCGTTTTTTACTGGGTGCGGGTTAGGTTTCTGCTACCCCGTGGTTTTACGTGTCATTTCCTCAGAGTCCGAGTCGGGGACATGGTACGATTATTACATAAGCAAAAAATAGGCACGTGAACACTGTACCTGTTTCAAACCGACAAAACCACTTCGTGGGAGTCGGTTTTGAACGATTGAGGTACGGACCGTCTTTCTGACTCCGAGTCGCCGGCGGCCGGACGCACATTGGCAAACACCGACATTGGGTCAGTCCACGAATTATCATGCCGCACCTTAGGCAAATCGCTCGTACCGATACCACCTACCCTGCCACTCTGTACTCCCTACGTGTCCAAAATACGACCAGCCTTGTATGCCTTGTAATATGCATGCCTTGTATTCGACTGTAGGTATTTTCACCATGTATTGTCACCGGGCTCAAGAAAATCACTGATTCTATGTCCGTCGATGTAGTTAGTTGCGCATGTCATGTGCTACCCTCCCTCAGGTTCTCGTCGACTCCGGACTCTTTCCTTCCTCACGGTCTCGGCCTTGATTGGCTGTATATCTTACTCAGCCTTTATCGCCGACCTCGGGCACTGTTCCAGTGCTCGTTTGACGCCGTTAATCCTCTCGCCACTGCCCTTCGTACACACTATTCACAAAGTCGTGGATGGTGAACAAGAAAGTTCGTGAATCTGTCGAGACTCTACTTAAACTTTACAGGGAGATGCCTTGCAAGATCCGTTTTGTCGTGCGTGGCACGCCGTCCTCGTGATGATGGGGCAGGCCAAGCAAGTTGGGCGGGTGGGGACTGCGAAGATGTGGTATTGTGTACTCTTCTCTTGCGTGGCACCGTCCTTAGCAACACGGATTGGGTCATCGGTCTCGTCTCTTCACTGACACGGATACCAAAATCCTCCACAACTCCGGCGGTACGCAAGCAAACGCAGCAGAGTTACTAGAGCCTATAAGACTAATTTGAAGTGTGCGTTCCTTCCTCTCAGCCCCTGACCTACGCGCTCATCCGTCTCCAGTCTCGCCAACTTCGCTCTGCTTGCTGAGTCACTGTACCGATATCGTTGTAAATATCAATATTAATAGATGCTTTGAAAACCCGCTGCTCGATTAAGGCGTAAACGACTCGGGTCCACCTCATGTTCGGCGTTTTTCGGGGACTGTGATCATTGAATGATTGAATCAGAGCTCTCATACTAATCTTGAGTGGAAAAGAAAGTTAAGGGTCCTTCAATAACCTTGCTTCTCGGACTATTCTAAATGGAAGTTAGCCAGGCAGCCTCTAGTATGTAAACTCCGTTTCGCTCCTTTCTTGGTAATACAGCCTCCGCATCACTCCGCATCCAAATCTGTCGTAGTGGCCGCGTAAAATATTCGTGCTACTACATAAGTAAGTACTCGGGAAAGTTCAGTATCACACTCCTTTCATCTCGGACAACTACGTAAATATGTCACGGTAATGATCGTTCAAGGTGATTTGGTAATACCGTCGCTGAATCAATAGAGTCAGATCTGAAGATTTTATCGATAAATCGGCGCAGAAAGTGCGGTCGATCGATCTCGCGATCTTGCTGTGTTTGCACACCGAATCGCCGTAGTACACCATGTACGTCGTTTCGCCACCCTCTCTCTGCCTGTCACTTTTGTCCATACTTAGTACCTCCGGGAGTCCATGACTTGCGTTCCACAATCTTCTAAGGCTTCGTGTTGCTCAACGTGTAATTCACGTGGTTGTACAGAATGACCAAGTACTTTGTTGACGTTATCACCAACTTGACTCAGATCGGAGGTGGCCCTCGCTGCTTCATACAACGTCGAGGTTCGTGTCTCACTACGCTCAGGCTGTCGTGTCGCGTGCCGGCAAAGTCTCCAGCACGCCATTGTCACGGTTATGCGAATTGATTTATCGTTGCTCATTTAGTCGTCGACTCTCACCAACGTCCAGCCTGGTCCAAACTCGCTCCCTCGCCACCATGCCCGATACACAGGGGTCCCTTTGTCCTCTTCCTTCAGATGAGTCAAGCAAGAAGATCCAGAAAGGTGCCCACCCCAGTTAGAAGACTTCGAAGACCTCAACGACGTCAAGCCCCCACCCGAGATGCTATCGCGCCCTCCCCTCCACCTCTCCCAAGCGTAAAAATTCAAATTCAAACACACCAGCACCTCCAAACGGCCAGCCCAGACCCACCGGTTCCCAGCTCATCGGCGACCTTCCCATCACAGAGGAGCAAGCCAGTCAGAGCACCCCGCCACCTGTTCAACGTTGGTGCATCAACTAACTTGGGCAACGACTAGATTGCAGAGAATGAGGCGGTTCTACGTCAAGTAACTTGAATGTGGTTACGTCTGATGACGAACATACTATCAAGGACGTGGAGGTCACTATTTTGGTGCGTTTCTCTTCTTCTCCTGACCTCGTATATTTATTGATGGTGTTCGCTCCTAAAGGGCCTAGATGCCTTGGTAAAATGGACTCTCATTCTGTAGAACAAGGCTGCGTAGAATCAGAGAACAAGGTCATGAAGTCATTGGCGCTCAAGGTCTGTTGATGTCGCCTGTGGTTGATTCACATGTGCTAACGCAGGGACATTCAGGCTTCTTGAATAATGGGATTCCCTCGAGTGGCCCTAGCATATCAACCCCAACCCTTCCTATTTTACGTCCGGCTAACCCTATTTTCGCGTTTGGCTTCTCGCAGAGTCGTACGCACGTGCATACAGCTGACCACTTAATCTTCGACAAAACTCTGTCGAACGAGAAGGTTGCCGAGATCAAAAGTTTGCCAAGGTGTATATCTCAAATGTGCTTCGCATGCTCGAGAAGCCTACCGATCGCGCCACCCACCTCCGCTTCGTCCTCGTCGATAACGTCAACAAGCAAAACAACTACAGACGACGGCGGTCGATCTACGATTGAAGCATCGGAGTGATGAGTCAAGGGTGGGATCCAGACAGAATATGGGTGGCGGACGGGCTGAACGAGGTGCATACTTAGTGCTTGGGTATTTCCGCTTGGACCTTGCTTTTTTTTTTTCCTTTGCTTTCATTTTCGGGCGCGCGTGAGGGGTGGGTAGGGAGGAGGTTCAATTATATATTCCAAGGCTACTGTTACTTACAGGCAAACGACGATACGATAAGCTGTGTTGCAAGGTACAGAATCAATGTAACGATCATGTCTGAGTTTACACCGTCAGTGGGCAGTGACTGGGTGCTTTCCTGCCAGTCAAGAACATTGCTTCAACTGTTCCATTGGTGTATCGGAGACGAGCCAGACGTGACACTCTGCGTCAAATCATTCGACGGGACCCCAATCACGTACTATGGTCTCATCTACATAACTTACACTTACATCCTGCATGCATAATGAACATTGAGCGGTACAACTTATGACACCCGTGACTTCTCCGCCACCACCAGCCAAATCCAAGTCCAAGTCTGAGCGAAGCAGGATGTTCTAGTAGTAAATCAATTCGACAAGTCATACCCACGCCTTACCAAGAGTACTTGCTAGAGGAGCGCGACCGCACGGAATGTGGTATTTCGGCTGTAATTTCGTTTTCGGTCGCCTGGGGACTCGAACTATGAGCATTTCTAGCTGCTAAGCTGTTTCTTCATCGTCTGACGCTGGAATCCAGTTGACGAGGATCTAGATTCCAGAAACGGATCACTAGCAGTGACCGAGACTACGCCCTCCTTTTTTCTAACTCCGAGACTGATTACGTCGACGTGTCTCAGGCTCGCTCGTGTCGACTCATTTGGCCAGATGTGACCGACTTATTCAACATCCTCGCCTCATGGAGACCTTTCTCGTGGTCATCTTGGCTCGGGTCCAACGGAGGGCTCGAGTGGTGATCGTATTACGGACGCGAACAAATCGATGACCGAGCGTGAGGTTGCTCGTCGCAGTCCACGAACAAGCAAAAAGTAAATATTTATCCTTTCTCTTTCCATCCGTTCATGCACAATGAATGACTTATCTTGACCAGCATCGTGGATCGGTCCTCACTCAACGATAAGAGTATCTTATCCCCTTTCCCCACCGAATATCTACCTCCACTAAGGTTTCGCTCACAGATGATGGGAGAGAAGAGGAGGACTGTATAAATCCAAATCCAATGCTCCACCAAATGCTGCCACGCCACCAACACTTCACACAATTGCAAGAAACGAATTGATCAAACCATGTTCGCCACCAAGTACCGATATCCTCAACGTCTTCACCCCGATCGCCGAGCAATGTTAGCACCAGTACGTCTTTTTTCCATCTATGCGAGCGGTACAGACATCGAGAACTACCATAACAAGTTCCACCGCGAGCGTTCCCCGAGTAGGAGTATTCGCCGCTGTACAAAAAAATACTCCATTGGCACCACCATGCAGTCGGCGCTCGCTAGCGGTCTGTCCATAGTCTAGCCAAGTATGTAAATGTCACTTTGCGATCCGAAATTGATGGAACGTTCTTCTTTCTCGCATCGCATCGCAATCACCTTGTTATCATTTACTATGATCTTGTGGATTATATTACAAATACAGCGTTTCCGGAAGAGTCTCGGCTTAGTTGTCGCTGACACGTCCAACCTCATCGCCACGCTCGCCAAGCAACGTCTTGTTTCGGAGAGAGAACGAGTCGTTGAGTATGATACGGCGGATTCACTGACGCAGCATATTCCCCCACAGACAGAATGCGCTCGATCGGCGCACCGTGTGGTCGGCGCTCGCCGGCGAGGTATGTAAATGTCACTTATCGGTGCTAATCGACGGTAACCCGTACAGGTGCCCGTCAACCTGATCTGCTTCATTTACTAATGATCTCACGGGCCATCGAAGCCAACGTGATCCTGCTCCCTTCCTGCAGGCTCATCGACAGCCTAACGATCGCCAAATGAACCCGCGTCGCCGTTTCAATCGTATCGATGAACCGTTCCGCCGCGTTCTTGGTGAGGATGCCAGCTCGTGGATGCGGACGGTCGGGACAAGCCAAGGCGAAAGAACCCGTGGCCGCATCGATACATACTCATGTTCGTGAACGGACCCTAATGTGCTGGCCATTCGATAATAGATGATGCGGATTGCAGACAGTTGCCTGTTTTCAGCGCTCAGCGTCGTCCACTGGCAATCCCGACTTCTGTGACTCTAATGATGTGACTTACAAAGTGTTTTCGTTGAACTTACGTATAATCATTACCTAATTACGTGAAACTTGTGTGCGTTCATGCGGCACCCGAAATGTTGTCCGCTCTATTAGTATCAGAAAGTTCCGTGCAGAATAGACACGGCGACCTCGCTGCATCGTTACTCGCGTAAACACTCCACCGCAAGCGAGATCGATCAAGCGTACCTTGGCTCAACACCGCCGGGTACTGATTTATTTATCGGTCAGATTTTTCAAATTTCAGATCTCAGATCTGAGTTGAGTCAGTGATCGGCTAGTCCTACATGCGCAGGTCATGAGGCGACAAGTATTACAATGCCACTTCAAGTTCGTTGCCCACCCTCAATCCTCCATTTCCACTTGCGGCCCCCATCATGAGTCTGAGCGTTTCTGACCCGCCTCACACCGGGCCAGATTCCTCCAGTTCCCCCTCTCATGCCAGTGGACACTCAGGCGGCTCGGCCTCGGAACCGCCGCACAACTGGAACCACAATGGACCCCTCGGGCCTGTTCGCGCTCTCATTCCCCGACAAACGCCGCGCCTGGACTTGAACACCCTCAATCCTTCTGTATATTCGGTCGAACGTGAGTATTTCTGAAAATCAATCGGTCGCGCTGCTATCATACTGACTCCCCACTCTTTAGAACGCTTTCACTTGCTTTTGAGGCAAACAACGGACGATTGGAGTCAGCTTTATCACGATGCCTTATGTCGCTTATGTTTTTCATTGGTGTCTGGTCGCATTCCGCCATCGCTTCTTCTTGGCCGAGCGGATGTCTTGTCCGCGATCAACGACGAAATCATCTTGCAACGATCTCTCAGGAACGATTCTACGTGGTACCCGGAAGAAGGTACGCTTTCGTGCTCTTTCCATATATATATCTCATTATCAATACTTAGTCTCGGGCTTGAGTATGGTGCCGTTCCCGCGGTCGTTCAGTACAACTCTAGGGGACCAGATCTTCTGCGGTTTGTTTTGTGACCAACTCGCCAGCGTCCCTATTGTATTTTTCGACCATGTGCGATCATCGATGCGCATCCTTCTCTCCTCGCCTCCCTCGAATGCCACACAACGATACCCCCGACATCACATCGTCTCAGATGGAGATCCGAGAGACAACACGTCGTGGCTAACCAGGCTCCTCCTGTGGGATGACACTTGGGGATACCTTCACTGGCACAAAATTGTGTATGATTCGTCGAGTTTCAACGTAAGCCCCTCATCCCTCTCGTTTTTGTTACATACTCATACTTCTGCCATTCTACTAAGCTTCACTGGTTCGACGATCCCTGCACGCAGGATATCATCGTGCACGCGCTGCGCATTTCCGATTCCGCTGGGTGGTTCTCCGTGTTCGTCCCACAAGTATACCCCGTTGACCCACTGTTTGTCAAAACGGCTGTCCCTATCACCATCGAGACGGTTTCGTTTGTGCTAGCAGCGGTATGTATGTAATTTATTCTTATCCCTCTATTAATGGTGCTCGTTTATCTTAGCTCGTATTGGAGATGCGATTCTGCGCGGAATCGTCGTTTCACCAGCCTAACATTTACTACGACTATATCGCCGACTTTGCAGTTGAGAGGAACCGCATCTCCTGCTTTTTACACAGTTTACAAGATGGGACAATTGACCCCGGTACTAGGTATAGTCTGGCGTCGATGCAGCAGGGACTCGCATCGTTGTTAGCACTGCAGGCTGACCTTAGTTTGTATCCCATACCACCTATCTGATTCTCAGCATGAGATACTTACTTACGATTCGATAACTTTGAACCCGTGACTCCGAGTATTACTTCTGTATATGTGTACCTCTTGGGTCTGCCGTTTTAGTATTACACCCGTTGCTACATACCATCAACCAAACAACTTGGTTACTTGGAACTAGACCGACGACCTGAACGAGCCCCGCGTCCACCGCCTAAATCTACGCGTAGCGTCTCTGTAGCCAATTCAACTGGACCCGCGACGACTTCTGGCACCTGAGCAAGACAATGCCGACTGCCAGTGGGGCCTGTTCGAGTTCACTCCACCCAATCCTTCTGAATCACGACGTCGCAACCTCAAAACCTTTATGATCTCGATGAATTTGCATCTTCGGAGCCTCGCCGCATGTGACAGTCCCAACCGCTACCGCAACCACCCGCCCACGCCTGGCGACTTTGACTTTGGCGACCGCGAAGATGGATCCCTCGGCGGCGTCGATTCTAACGAACTTCAAGAGGACACGTTTCGCATTTACAGTGGTCCATTCGCACTCCCGGAGGACGACATAATCTTGTCAAGTCAGTGGTATGGTGCATCATGCTCGACGAATTGCTGCTGATATATGCGCATGTATTCTAGTCACATTCTCGCCTGTCGACGCGCGTGCTACCTTCGCGGACACTATGGTAGACAACGGTTTCGGTGTGCAGGCTGCTGCAGAGTTCTTGCTTTCTCGAAATGATCCTTTCAGCAATCCTTTCGTCCGCCAGAAAGTGAAAGCGAAAACCGAGAAAAGAAAAGAACGGAGATCAAGAAACCCATAGACCATCCCCGACCCGAAGCGATATCCACTTCCAATCTCCCAGCTTCTCTTCGACCTCACGCAGTCGCGATCGCAAATCGATATCAATACAGAGAAATTACTGTTTCAAGCGAGCGAGATCGGCCGAATGTTCGGCAAGGAAAACGCGCTTTTGAAAGAAGGGGCAGTACGTACGTGGTGGGGGCGATTGCGAGGGTGCATCCGGCGGACAAGGTGAGTTGCTTATTTTCGTTCGGTGATGGCATAGGAATGGGACGAGGCTGACGAACACGGGCGATGGTCAGCATCGGGGGTCTCGCGCGATTCGTAGTTGAATGCAGGGAACACGACCGTGGAGCAACACATGATCGCGAAGGGGGTGGTTGAACGAGGAGTCAAATTTTCTTCCGACGGACGATTCATCGCGACTGAGGCTCTACGACAGCAGCCACCGTGGCTCGCTCGCAGACTTTCCAATTCGCTCCGGTCGCAACGAATCGCTCACCTGGGCGAGCGACTCCCGGCTAGACTCCAACCGTCTCTTCGTCCTATCCAACGACGGCGACATTCATTATCCACCAAGAAGACGCTCGCGAATGGCGTAGCCACAGCGACAACAAACCGAAGTGCATAGCACTCGAGTTTCGCATGCAACGACATAATTCATCGCAGCTTTCGCCAATCCATCACTCTCACTCTGGGATGCTAAGACACAACAAATCGGGACCGTCATCCACCACTCCCAAGAAATTTGGTCCATGGCCATCTCACCGTGCTACGACATTGCGACCGCTGTGGAGACAAGACAATCGTGCTGCGGAATCTTTACGGTGACATCCTTCCTTCACTCTACCGCGACTATGTGAGTATCGCTGCTTGTGTAAGATCACGCCCTTATTGGTTCGTCCTTTCCATAGATACTCGTGCACGACATCCGTCGCTTGGAGGTTGAAGAGAACGATCCCGAAGTACGCTTATTCACTAACTATATGACTCTGCAGCGCTGATATTCGTTTTCACCAGAGGACGATATAGTAAAACTGTCCAAGAACTACGTGGCCAGCTTGCTACATCCAAGGAGGAAAAGACATGCTTCAGTGAAATGATCGAGTCCCTTCGCACACAGAATGCAACCCAAAGTGCGCTTTCTCCGCTTTCAAACCCATATCGTTTACAGTCCCATCTATTAGTTCGCAAAACCATTCATCTCGACGATACAGCCAAGGTACTCCGCAGCGTGCTTGTAGCACCTCAAGGCTCAGTCGATCGATTAACTTAGACAATCAGGGCACTAGTACGCGCAGACCGAAAAGAGCTCAGGTGCGTTTTGAACCATTCTGATTGACGACCCTCTGACTCGGTTTCAGTATTCATTGCATGAAAAATAGACGAACTCGAGCTATTCCTCCAGGAACTTGGTAACTAATTCGCCACATGCGAATGTGCCCTCCGTGTATATGACGAGAAGCATGATGCGAAACATTGTACGCCGATCCGAGTCGGGAAGGGACGAAGACATGGACGGTCCTGACTCGCTCGTGGAGACTGCGAGAACCAAGGTTGATCCTGTGTGGCGTTTGTCGGAGGTGGAGGAAACCGCGCTGCTCGAGGTGTTTGTGGTGTCGTTGCGTCGCACTAAGCTAGCGTCGACGACCGCGAAGAAAGTGAGTACATACCCGCCGGGCTGACGGCACTTGTATCATGTTCTCGTCATAGGGTAACGAAGAGACGATCGTGTCGGATCTGACGCGTGCTCTGATCAAGGGCCTACCTAGGCTGTTCATCAAGTACCAAACCGACGAAAACCGCAAATCGCAAGTGCTTCTCATCACTCCACTGATGAACCTCGACATCTATCTTGAGATGTCAATGATAAACGTGCGTCCTCGCGTGCCATTTTTAAATAAATAACATGACGACGTTGTCCTAGGCGTATGTGAATCTCTGGGACGACATACTCAAGCAGTTTCTCACCCACTCCTCGCCGTCCGAGGCCGTCTCTGCGGTTCGGTATTTCATGGCAGCGACGTCGCTGACTATCACACACAGTACTAAGATTTTGGAGCTCGAGGACGAGCTGGCGACGCAGCTGTGCGATGCCGACGCGGGTCGCGAACAGATCGAGGTGGCCACGTTTTCGGACGCGCTGGGCGGTACGTGTGCGCGGATATGTGTGTTGGCTGGTTCGAGGGACATGTGTGCTTGGATGGAATACGGTCGAGGTCGTGAAACGCGTGGTGAGTTTCCAACATTGGTTGGACGTGCGTGTCTTACCACGGGACAGGCATTCCAAAACCTGATGAACTTACACATTGTATTCCGTCCGCGCCAAGCGACGTCGGAACTCGGAGACTAATCTGAGAGTGTCACCAGGTTTGTTTTTCAATGACATTGCATCGAAAGGGGAGCGATACAGACATAGATCTGAAAAATCATGACGCGGCTCGAATCCTACTCAAACGCATTTTCGCTTCACTCGACAAAATCCAATAACATCATAGTCAAATGCTGCAAGGCGCGAGTGGGCTTGTTGGAGGACGAACTCGTGAACATCACCCAGGTATAAATTGATCTGCATGGCACGCCGAATTGACGGCGCTGATCGTACAATCAGATTACTGAACATGACCCATCGAATTTTGAAGGTACAAAAGGAAGCACGCGGTATGCACAGCCCAGGGTGTTTCAAGGAGGCATCAATGCATTAAATCTGATGTTGTCGAGCATGGAGAAATCATACGACCCCAAAATTTGTGGTAAGCCTTTCTTGTTCATATGGCATGGACTAATTTTATGTCGATAATAGACCTGCGGAGTCGATACTTTGACACCACTCCACAAATTCGCCAGGTTATCGAGCAGACCACCCCGAGCACTGATGGTCAGAATGCATAGCTTAGTTATCATCCGCCGGTTCCAAATCCTGTAGGAGTTCGTTTTGCTCGTTTTGAGCTTGTCGCTGACAATCTCTGTAGATATAACCGTTGAGGTTCACACGCCGTAGTTGAAGGAACGCACAAAACTCAAAGGCCTGCTCGGTCGTCTCGTCGTCTGCCGAGGTGATTGCGACTCGCCGCAACGACGAGTCTTCCTTCCTCGCATTTATGAACTTTTACCCGTCAAGCTCGAGAAGGCCGAGTTGAGGAACTGCATTTCAAGATGTTCCTTCTTTGGGTGCACTTGTCGCACATGCAATTACCGCCCAACCTCACCGCTGGTCAAGTGTAGGTGCTGAATACGGTCTTGAACTTGCTCTCGGCTCCCGTGGATGTCGTGTCGTCGGGTGCTTGGCTGAATGCGCTCGGAGCGATGTACTTGTCGCAGATGTATATGTGTGCAGGCGATTTGGGAGACGCATTCGTCCTTGAAACAGATACTACACTAGTACGTTCCTCGACGATCTTTCATCACACGCACAGGGTTAAACACTTGTCTAGGTCATCGAGTGTCGAGTCTGTGTACGACACAAGGCATCACTTCTGACCGATGAATAGGCAAACGTTCAGACCATCGGTGCCGCAACAGCATACATGTCACATATGGCATCATCTCCCTCGCATTGTGCTCCAGATGGGGAGAGGTCCAGCGAAACGAGCATCTCAATTGAATGTCAGATAATATGTGCGTTGTGACACTGTCTGTATTACATGTATGTTTACTGGAACCTTGATTTTTTTATTTTTATTCGTCTGCGCATGCGGGATGTCATCAAATTCTTCTCACTCAGATCTGGGATCGTATGTCAGCAGCACCTGGCGAGATTTGCTGTAAACGATATATCTGAATTACCCGTGAGACTGGATCTAGATCGGGCGATCCGAATCTGATGAGTTTTCTGTTAGGCAGATCGCTTCTTGTTGTGTCACGCACGCAAACAAGAGGCCAAGGTATATAAAGGCTGAAGTTCGTGAGGTCGTCCGCATTCCTTCGTTCCTCCTCTTTCGATCCACTGCTACCTACTCTACCACACCTCTGACATCCATGCCTCACGACGATGGTCGACATGGAGGTGGACTAGAGGCTGCTCCCCAGAGAGACCAGGAGACTCTCAGCGGTGGACACAAGCGTTCGCTCACAAACGCTCTCGAATTAGGGCCAAGGAAACGGCCGTAAGTTGGTTTCCTTGACTTCTCTTCTCCGCTTATGATCGGATCAGGGCCATGCAGGACCCTTTAGTCCATCACGGACGCCATTTTGGTCGCGTATTCCACGCATTCTGCAACGTGCAGGCCTTACTGACCAATGGGATGACCCTCATGGGCGACATCGAGGAAAACGGCCAAGAGTCATTGACGGTCCAGTAAGTAGTTCTTCGAGTTCTTCGAGATTTGGCCTTGCAGCAGACTGAGTCGAACACATTCCAAGGGAAAGACAAGAGTACTCCGTGTTTCGTGAATTGTTGAGGATGGTCCCGGGCCTTGAGGCGCGTCTCATGGAGTCCTCGGAAGAGGATATTATCACGGTCGCTGAACTGGTAAGACAGCTATATTACTTTACTATGTCACATTATTGATGATTGCTTGTAGGTACAGAAGGGTGCGAGCAGCGCACGGGCTGATGATACCAAAGGAATGAAAGGGGCCATTATCGATTGGATCACGCCCAAGGGCCAAACCCTTAGCCCGCATATCCCCCGCAATGTGAAGACGGGTCGCGGATTCCATCACGAGCGCACAGGAGCCCTCCTCTGCCCCGCCGGCTATGAGTGGCAGAACTCAGAGTACGTACGTTGGGAGGAGTCACTTTTGATTGAGTCCTGACAGTCCATAGCATCAGGGAAAAGCTACGGGGAGGACAACTACAGGTCGCTGGAGATCAGTGGCCTGTATTCCTCTATGCCAACTACACGTATGATTCCGACGACCCGTGGAACGGACTTCTCCGTAGCGGACTATTGGTTTGTGTACGTCACGCTGATAAGTTGGCTTGATGCGGCAATCGACTAAATAGTTTTTAGGCTTACAAACATGTGTTCACGTCACCCAGTTCGGTGGATCAGGAGCCGAAGGCCACACGCTCCGGTAATGCACGCATTCATGGGATGCGAAGTGTTTCCAAGGCCTCGATTGCCTACGTCGCAACCCAGGTATGTAGTATGAAATCATCATTGGCGTCACGCTGATCACTAGCAGGCTCGATTTGCATTATCGTCGGCACAGGTATTTTCCCGTACAGATCTTATCACTGATTCGGAACGGTTCTACATTAGTGTCCTTGACTTACTTAGTGACCCGGAAGAGAAGGATGAGGTGGATCAATTGTTATTGTGGTGGAACAGGCAGATTTTTCCTCTCTACACAGAGAGTGAGCGCTTACCGTCAAAAAATAGTGCTCTTGCAAGGATTCGGGCTAAACGCGCCGAGTACCGGGCAGCTGCTGCCGAAGCTGGAGCTGAGTGATTGTAACTACGATTAAATAGTTCCTGTGGTTATCATGTCTGCCCAATAACTATCTACTTTCGGTGTTCTCCAGAATGTGTGTCTTTGGTGATATGGTGCCTGGTCAGTTGGCAAGCGAGTTGGAGCATATGAAAATTATATAATTATATAACAATTAAATTATGCCAATCATATGCCATTGAAGATCATTCTGACAGTTAAATCTACCACACTTGATAGAGTTTATAATATTCTAAGGGCATTTAGATCATTGCAATCATGTTCTATTGAAGTATGGTATTATCAGACATATCATACTTCTAAGCTATATAATGGATGGTATTTGGATCACACTCAGAAGAGTATTATCAGATTTGCCCTGCTGCTCTCTGCATGACATATATTGTAATCAGACTCTGGTTCAGAGATGACTGGTCATTAATGTCATGCAGAGATTGGTTACAATTTACAAAGCAATGACTCTGATGACCATATCTCCCAAACTGAGTTGGATGTTAATATATATGTCATGGCTATGTAAATTGTAACAACTCTCTGCATGTTGTTGATTTCCATATCTCCCAACCTGAGTCTGATCATAATGTATGTCATGCAGACAGTGGTTACAATTTACAAATCTATGACATATATATTAACATCCAACTCAGTTTGAGAGACATGGTCATCGGAGTCCACAATTATACTGAGGATCCAAAACATCATGTTTCCAGTAGTTATCAAGGATATAATTGGCATGTCCAATTACAAAATCAGTTCTTAATGACACTAGTTAGAATATTTCCCAACCCGAATCTGATGTCAATCAATGACATGCAGACAGTGGTTACAATTTACAAATCTATGACTCTGATGATCATATCTCCCAACCTGAGTTGGATGTTAATATATGTCATAGCTTTGTAAATTGTAACAACTCTCTGCATGTTATTGATTTCCATATCTCCCAACCTGAGTCTGATTATAATGTATGTCATGCAGACAGTGGTTACAATTTACAAATCTATGACTCTGATGACCATGTCTCCCAACCTGAGTTGGATGTTAATATATGTCATAGCTTTGTAAATTGTAACAACTCTCTGCATGTTATTGATTTTCATATCTCCCAACCTGAGTCTGATTATAATGTATGTCATGCAGACAG
>JBBPPM010000065.1:0-29637 GCA_038092015.1 Leccinum huronense
AAAAGGTGACCATGATCATAGTAAGCAACATCACCATTGATTGCAGTATGGATATAGGTTATCAGATGATATCTCTAAGCCACCTGGATATCGTAATGCATAAGATCATAGATGTGTGTAAAGGTCCCATGTCTCAACAACTCTGCCATGGGTTATCTCTCATGATCAATCATTGTGCCATAGTGATATGAATGGATACAGTAGGTAACAATGATATACATATATAATGTCTTATCATACTCTCACCAATTTCCTGATGGGCCAGTCAAGTCGTCGGTGTTGAGCTGGGAGATCTCAGCCTTGATGGTGGGAATGAACATACACTCCGAGTCGAGGATAACTCAGATGACGAGGAACCACTGCCATGCAAGCGCATGCATCGCTCCGTCACCTTCAAGACCGACTCTGAGGACGAACCTGATGATTGTGACCTGACTCGGACATCGAGTCTGGACTCCAGACTGTGGGCGGTGGTGATCCAACTGGTAACAAACATCCGAAGGCTACTGACTGGGGCCGAGAAGTACAAAGTGTCATCCAGATGGCCATCGAAATCTACTATGCGACATTACTTGGCAATGATCCGTATCCGCCTGCTATCAAGGAGGTTGAGTGGGCACGAGTGGCATGGCAGAAGGCCGCTTACCACCACCAGACTAATTTTCTACTCGACCTCAGAAGGCTGAAGGTGGTGAGTACCTGTCATCCGCAATGCCAGATTAAGGCTTCACTGTCACGGTTTCAGATCACTGCGCGTACGTCTAATCTGCGGGGCCAATTCAAGACGAAGGCCTGCAAAGCTGTCATCATGGAAGTGTATGGGTTTAAAAAAGGTGCAGACAAGAGCGCAATCAAGCACAACCAGGCACTCTACCTGGAATTGAAAGAGGATTCCGCGTTCGTATTCCAAGTATGTGACACTTTGTCTGCCGTTGACCATGCTCACTAATGTGAGAAGAGCCACAGTGAATTCAACGATGAACACACTAATATTATACATGTCACCCGCCATCCAGCAAGTCATCAACGGTGTGCTCTTCAAGCCCAAGACCGGTAACGGGATTCGGTGGATCAAAGACTACAAACCATTTCCCATCCCGGGGTTTGCTTTGGCCCTTACTGCGGTATGTCTCGACTCGTACAAAGGCTACACTACTCGCTATACAAATAGATTGAGTGCGTGATCAATGAGTGGGAGTCGGGCAAATGCAAGATGATTGTCTTCAAAGAACTTGAGTATTCTCTTGTCTTTAGGGAACATCTGGCGTCTCTCCATGAGTTCAACACCCTCGCCGGTTCAATGAACCTCCTTATGAAGTTACTCGAGCAAGTCTATGCTAATGGCTGGTAAGTAAATTAATCTTCATTGCCACGGGTGTCGTTGACACAGGCTATTGACAGTGCACATGCTGGTATCGTGATTTCAGATATAGAAGCCGGCGGTGTCACCAAGAAAGCAGTATCACAGCATGCTCTCCTGAACGCGATCCTTTTGCAGCAGCGCACAGATAATGTTACAGCCGCGGACCCTGAGCCCGATGGCAATAACTCGGACAAGCAACCTGATGACGGGTCTGAGTCTGAGTTGGATCTCGGAGACCGTGACGAGCAAGTAGAGTACGGGATTTTGACTTAGATCGTGTTGGTGACACGGATTGGGAGGACGTGCAGTAAGATCTGGCAGATGGGTTGGAGAATGATACAAACAATTGGTTTGTTGATTGCATAGATGCTATATAGATGTGTACGCATGGCCAATGTTTTCAACAACATTGAGCACGGCTTTTACAATGTTTCAACTACATTGAATAATTTTTGTGGCCCATTAATTTGGTTCGAGGCATGACTACAGGACTACTATGGATTGTCAATGAGTGCTACAATTAATTACAGTAAGCCATGTTGTGCAGACTCATGCTACCATGGACTATGGTAGGCAATGTCAAAGAGTTGTGTATTGCAACCATGTACAACAGGGGACTTACAGTAGACAATATAGAAATGAGGTGCACTACATTGTACGATATAAGGGGGGATGCTGAATGGTGCAACAGTGCTATATCGATGACATCGGGCGATATAGACTTCTAAATTTTACTTCGAGTTATTTATGATGGGATGGGAAGAACTTCAGCACAATCAGCCCCACCTCAAACCATGGTTGGACATCGGCCTCGAATGGGCCACCAAGTATTATTGTCGCATGGATGACACCAGCGCTCACGTTGTTGCTATGTGTACAATTTATCTTTGTTGTTATCGCATCGCACAAGCTAATGGATTGTCAGTCATTGAACCCTCTATCCGAATGAGCTGGGTCGAGAAACACTGGGACGAGCATTACATCACAATGGCAAGAGACACCATTCTCAATCTGGTAAGTCCCAACACCGGTATGGTATATTTACGTATGCTAATCATCCGAATCAGATGCGCCAATACCATGTTTGACTACCCCAGGAACCGTCTGCTGCAGAAAACCAACCACGGCTGCTCGAAGACTTCGATGCAATTGCTGTCTGCTTATGCATCAAGGACATGGAAGGGCGAAACACCCCTCGTAAAGTAGTTCATACGGTCAAAGACAAGTATTGATCATACAGCAATTTGAGGCACATTCAAGTTGACGAAATAATGTGACAACCCTTGAGGTTCTGGGACGTAAGTAAGTTTGCTGTGGATTTTCAATGACTGACCAAGTTGTCGAATACGTGTAGGCAAACCGCAAAACACATCCAATCTTGTTTTCTATGGCAATGGACTATTTACCGATACAAGCATCAGCTGTTCCCTGCAAACGAATCTTCTTGTCCAGCGCCAAAACAGATGCAAAGAAGCGAAACAGGATCACTCTGATCCTCATGAAAGGCCTGCAAATGCAAGCAATTGACAAGCTCATCAAGGACATGGATGACAAAGAATTTGCCATTGCGGAACTCATGTAGTACTCTATGTTACTTATTGTACTGCGTCGCGACGTGTGTTGTTTACTGCAATCTGTTTCTCATGCTGATTCCTGAAGGCGTATGTTCAACGTTCAAGCAACGTTCTTGGCTTGCTAAGTCCCAGTATTCTTAATCCCTGTTGTACAATTGCTTTCGACATCAATGACTCTCTTCTGTGACGACTATCACTTCAAACTGGAGGAACAAATCGGGTCTGGGGCATCTGGTAAGTTGTAACAAATTTGAGTCTTTGCACGGATAGCTCGAGGCTAACAGTTCAAATCAGCAAACCAGCCCACAGATAGACAGCACTGGCCAAGACTGTCCAGGTTTCTCCAGGTGCCCCCAGCAAGGTCCCTAACTGGCTATGCCTGGACAGCTCCCCCCTAACTGGACAGACCTGGACAGTGCTGTCCAGCTTCCCCAGTTGTGGCTGTGCCTCCCAGCTACTCCAGTTCTCCCAGCTAGTTCCAGCTACTCCAGGTACTCCAGAAATTATTATATTATTGCATACACTACATACATACATGGAATACTACTATACAAATCTACCACTAGGAACAGCACTTACCACGATAGCATAAAGTCTGCAAAGCAAAGCAAAGAATAGTTAGTAAATGGTTACAAAAAAGTAACATAACAGATACATACACCAACCATAGTAGACAGTCTATAAAGAAAAGTGAAGCTAAATTAGTATCTGAATAAAGGAAAACACTGACACACTTACCATATAAGCAGCAAATAATAATATACAATAGTGGATGAGGAAGGGCTGGTCTACACTTTGGTAGTGTGTGAGCTTGGCCCTTGGAAGTGGCTCTATCGGAGTTAGGGCGGTACCCTGGCTTTCATATGAGCCATGGACCACGTAATTCGGCTCACATGCGGCCAAGATATGACTGATTTAGTGTCAGTTGTTATTTTTGGGTAAATTGAGATCGAGAATCTGTAGCTATAGGGTATGAAGGTGTTTGTTTCAGGGTTCACCCTCAGTGGGGGATATGTAGTATTGATGTCTGGCCCCAATCCGAGCCACTGATCACGTAGATCGGACATGATGCGGACGAGATATCGCCATTATCGGGTTGTATGTTGAAAAAGCATAGATCAGTCTCTGTAAAGTTGAAATAAATTTCTAAAATCATGGAACAATTTGGGAAAATAGCCATTATGGATATATAGGAACTAACACTGACCAGTATGGGCCAAACTGTTGTATTCGCAAATGCATTGGTTAGACTGGGTTAGGAACTTGATGTCTACTAAAGTGCATATATCTTTTGTCATTTAAAGAGCTGTAATTTAAAAAATAGCGGTGGGAAAAATCAGAATAAATCATGTGATCTCATGATGAGAGTCAATCATGGAAATATTTTCGCTTCAATGGTTAGTCCAGGTTAGAAGGCAAAAACATTGGTTAGTCTGGGTTAGGAGGCAAAACAATGTTAGTCTGGGTTAGGAATATTGACAAAGACATTGGTTAGTCCAGGTTAGGATTCCTGCTTTGATAGTTCCGGTTAGTTACTTGGTTATGCTTGGTTAGTGTCTGGGTTAGGATTCCTGCTATGTTGAGTCTGGTTAGTTACTTGGTTTAGTGTGCCTGGTTATGTGGCTGTGTATCTGGGGAGCTGGAGAGAGCTGGGAAGAGCTGGAGTGGCTGTGCAGAGCTGGGGAACTCTGTCAGTGGCTATGTCATAATGTGGCTGTGTATCTGGGAGAGCTGCAGAGAGCCAGAGTGGCTGTGGTAAACTGGAGGATTCTGTTACGAGCTGGGACGTCTAGATGGTGCGAAGGTCAAAAAGGCTGGTTTGCTAATGGAGCAAATAGAGTGAAGCATAAAAACATTACTTACTCCCAACTCCTTGCGGAGGGATGATAAATAATGTTTCCATGTTTCTACAATCTTGTTGCGGAGGCTCGTTCGATGCGGAATATCAGAGTCACAGAGATTTTCTCAGAGGAACAGCAAAAGCTGCCGAAATTCCTTGCGCTCAATAACTTGGATAGACTGCACAAGGTGAGCAACGAGTCATAATTTACATGCGACGAGCGACATACCTGGTCATCGGAAACAATGAAGGTAATAAAACAGTTATAGAACTCATCCTTTAAGAAGAGAGGCAAAGGAGCCTCGTCACCAGGGTTCCTTCAAGTTCTCTCTTGCTGACCAGTTGCTGATGCCCGTGTGCGAAGACCTTCAAGGGAACCACCTTCAGCCACCGTGTCGCAATTCAGCCAACATGTAGCCGAGTGACTGAGCCTTTCTAATGCTATCGACCCATATCAGCCAGTTGCGTGCTTCGACTAACTCTACGTATTCGTTGATGTGCCAATGATCCATGTGGCCACGAAGTGTTGAGTTCTCCGACTTTGCTGTGTAGATGTACGTACAGAATACAGAATACCTCTTATCCCATTCGATCGGGTCGGCATCAGTGTTATTTCAGTCTGAACCTTGAACGGTAATGAAACAAAAGCATACCTGGAGGGTGTACATATGGTACTTTCAGCTGTCTGCTCGAAAAAGTATTGTACGTCAGCCGTACTTGCAGACTTGGTGGTTTGAGTCTGGCTGGGATCGAGCAATGGGTCATATACCCTGGTCGCTCGTAGAGGTTGTGCATTGATGGGGAGATTCAACTGAGTCCTTCAAAGATTGCTGTGGTCGTCGTCATCATCGTCGTCGGTCTCAAGACCCTCCTTGGCCAATTCTGCATCAATATCAATCTCCTCACCTTCATCATCCATGCGCGTAGAACGACCATGCATGGGCACGTAGCGTGCTCTTGTCGCTTTCTCTGAACCCCATTTGGCTCGACCTCCTCATTGAGGTGGAGAGGATGGAGGAGCGGGATCCGAGGCAATTGCCACGCCAGACTGCGCTTTGGACTTTCGTGAGTGAAACCACGAAGATATGAGAACTAGTGCCACCCACTTTTTCTACCCCCTCAAGGGTGATCCCGGAATCATGACTACACGAAGGCGAGGCAGTGCAGTGCGACTTGGCGAACACATGCGAGGTATTGGGTACGGGTACTACGGGAACTGAGTACAAAGTGTAACATGATTACATAAACAATTCCGAAGCAAGACATGTATGGTGTATGTACATACAAAATACATGCAGTCTTGGAAGTTGTAATTATGTACAGACCAAACATTGTCAGGGATTGAACCGGGAAAGATACCCCAACATCTTCCCCCTTCAGCAAGCAACCAAAAGCGACTGAGACATCTCTGAGCATGAAGCGCCACCATGACCCCTGCCCCTTGGTTTCTTCTGAGAAAACGTGTTCTTGATGGAGTGCTTGCGCTTGCATGTGGTGTGCCACTCGCAATAATGCTGGTACGCCGCCGCATGCACAGCCGTGCAGAAGGATAGCAGAACGGGGTTCCACGCAATGGTCAGGCCTGCAGTCAACTGTCGAACTTGTTCGATGTTGTGAGCATCAGCCTGGCTCGCCTCCATCTCGGCAATGAGTGAGGCCTTGAGGCATTCGGATCCCTTGAGAAGCAATTGATCAACATCTTGCATGTTGATGGTAGGGTAAAGTTTCTATGAAAGCGTCAGTTTGTAGTAAAAAAAAATAAGAGAATATAGTATACCCCGACCGCTGAAAACTCATCTTGAATGATGGCGTCAAGTAGATGGCCATCGGAGCGACGGAGGTACAGCTCAAAGGTGACCTTTGAGATCGACATCCAGTTTAGGCCCTCTACAATGACACACCCGAAGTTGTCCATGGGGCATCTGGGAATGAAATCGCCTTTCTCGAGGAGGAGTTGTGAGCAAAGTCTCTCTGCAGAAGCATTGTTGCTGTTGGGGGATTTCCATTTTGGGGATTCCTCGATTGTGACCATAAAAGTGAGATTGTAAGTGGGGCAGGAAGCCACGATCTGTTTGAGCTGTGTACAGATAGGAATGGAGGGGACCATAAAACTGACTTGGCCAATCCACTTGGGGGTCAACGATGTGCCTCCGATGCCAAAGTTGTTGTTTTCCAGAACCAGCTGGTAGTCCGGAATTGCATGCCTTCGCGACCCATCCACCTTGGTATACGTGATTGTCGAATTCAGGCAACTGTGCAGGTTGAATAAGACTTTGTCGTGACCCAGATGATCAGTGAATCTCATGATGTTGTGGTTGAGGACGTGTAACAATGCTTCATGGGCGTAAGAAGGGTTCATGATCAGGAGTTGTTCTTCGTCGTCGAGATAGATCAACCTATGTCGAAGGCTTGATCTCCTGTTGAGATAGTGCATTTGGTAGCTGATACAAGGGGACTTTGTGTTGTTCAACTGACCTGAACCATATCTAATGTGGTAAATTTGTGATGAGCGAGAGCGTGCGGTCTTGAGTAAAAGCTGAGTTAGATGACTGATGAATAGCCGAGGTGGCCAACCTATTTTGATCATCTCATGCTTGTCATCGATATTCCCCAATGTTTTCGCATCCCTGCCGTACCGTTCATGCTTCTTTATTATATCTTTCCATTAATGCTTGATCTTGTTTTGAGGCAACAGCTTGAGTGGAGGGGGATACAACTTCGTTCGGGCCACTTAAGGGAGGAATGAGGATCCAGTTGTTTCGGAGAGGTGATTGGACCAGCCAACCTCGTTGAGTGCTGATATGTGAGGGCATCCGATCGTCTTTGGCCTTGACTAAAGTACGTATGTGCAGAGGATTCGAATTCGAAAAATGTGCAGAAGGAGAGGTATATGAACAAGGGAGACTAAGTATTACAACAACCATACATTCTGATTGATTATTAATACATCGCGGAGCCAATCATACGAACAATAGGAATGGTGACAGCGATGACAGGTATGCCACCACTGTGGATCGGCGAAAGTGTGAGGCCTCGAGCCTATAAAAGAGCTCTCGGCTCTCAGAAGTTAGTAGGGAAAAGGTAAAGAAATGGAATCTACGAACCAATAGTTAGTAGCCCGTAGTACTAGTATGTGCACGAAGACAAATGGTAGTCGGTGAGAGCTGGATTGCGTTGAAGGACTTGATCAATGATCAGGATGATGTGAGGTGCGCGCAAGCGTTCTGAATCATGGCAGTCAGAGAACGAGTCACGAATCATTGAGTCTCTGAATGCAAAGAAACGAACCAACGAAAGGGGTGACAAAAGTCTCAGTGACTCGGCGAGACTTGAGTGACCGAATCAGTGACAAGCTTGTGGCAGATTAGCAGTGTGGAAATAGGGTCAAAGCATTGGCAGGAGGGCGAGCAGGATGCGGCAGGGTCGCAGCAATGTCCAGCTGCTGAAACATTGACGTGTGGTGACAGACAAAGTTGATGTGGCAGCCGTGCAAGTGATCGCGTGAAGCGACATGGAGATGGTGCAGCCTTCTCGGTGGTGCAGAATCCTACCTGGCACTCTGTGGATGCTCGAACAACAAGCGGTTTGCGGTTCAAACCGGTTTTGGAACTGGAACTGCAGTTCCGCCTCAGTTCGGGTAAGTGGATTTTGCCGTGGATTTAGTTTGGCTTGGTGGCAGTGTAACCATGGCCGGTTTTGGTTTGAAACCCATGGGAAACCAGAACTGCAACAACACTAGGCACTGCAGGTGGAAGTTGCCGACCTGCGGGCTCAACTCACTGCCCTTACATCATACGAGGCATCCTCCTCCAACTTCCTCTCTTCCCAGACCATTACCACGGTGCTTTCAGGATCTCACTCACCCCCTTCTCCCTCTCCTCCCTCATCCAGTTCATCTGTTGCGAGTCGCACTGCTCACCCCGACCTTCCCTGGCTACAACATGTGTTAGATAATCCACATTGTTCCACATTCCTCCACATTATAGACTCCAACATGAAACCTACCCTCTCCAACTACATGCCTGATGACATTCCTCAACTCGTGCAAATCATATCGGCTGAAAAGCCCCCTCTCTACATCGGCCTGGACTCGAATGGGGACCTTGGCCAAATATAGAGAGGGTCCTCTGGTGGCGATTAGCATTGTTTTGTCGGACAACCTCATGCCTTGGCATGGTGACATCCCTTGCTAACGATTTATATTCAATGGCTCTACAGGCCCTCCCCTTTTCCCACTTATTTTCTTTCTATCTTCTAACATTGCCCGTCGAGAGCAGATAGATACTCGCAACGATGGATGAGTCAATGGCTGAGAAGAGAACATATGTGGGTGGAAGGGTGTAGAAACTCAGCCATAGGAAGGAGAGCAGTGAGAAGGAAGGCCTGACTTGATAACTTGTTGCAATACTTCATTTGAATATTAGCCAGACTGATCAGAAGTGGATGTGCTGGGCGACCTCCAGTTAGGTTTATAATGTTGGTCTTGTCAGAGGATAAGATGACATCTAGCAAAGTTGCACCAGCAGGCAACTGTGACTATATAGTGCTGAGAATCTGACCGCTACTATCAATGGACAATGTACCTGCATTTTCCATGCCCTGTCACTGGTCAGCCATTCACTGTATATGCGCTCTATCCAGTGGCTGTCATACACCTTCATAGGTACTAGATCTAGTTTATTAGCCAGGAAAGGGTAATTCACGAGCATTTTGATGCTATCTAGAGGATCCAATATTCATCAATCTTTTTCATACTCAGACCAGAATGTAACAGATAGCTTGCCATTGACCAGTCATCTCTGAAGGCAAATGGGTAATAGATGTTGGTTTTGCGATTTTCTGCCAACATGTCCAGGTCGAACCGATCCATGAAGCTCAATCCAATGCCCATTATCTTCCCTGCACCTTCGAACTTGATGATTCAAGTAAGCTCTTGAGGATGATTGGAAGGGCTATTTGCGTAATCAACATCAATGAGGTCATTGCCACTGGCAGTGTCTGTCCACAGATGGTCCTCTATGTCTGTCGAATCAATAATATATTGTTTCAAAATGTGGTGAGCTTCCAAAAAGCCAGCGCCTGATTCACTGTTGTGGCACTGGGACGAAGTTGGAGACCAACGAAAGGCAGAGTCGTCTTCTTGCAGAACTTCAGCTGCAGTGACAAGTTCATCATGTCATCTATGGCATGTTGTAAGTGGCTGGTTGAGGTGACAGGTAACACCATCTTCAGTATTGAACCATCACAAACAATTGGGACAAATGGACATGGATGAAGGAGCAGTTGATGTAGTTCCTGCAATGCACACCTGGGAAAACATAAGCATTCACAGCACCACAGTTGACAAAGGGATTTGATTAATTACAAATAGTACAAAAGAACAAAAGAACAACCCTCCAAACAGATATATCATAGGGAAATAAAGGAGTATGAGTTAGTTATTTGGAGACTGTTGAGCAACAAAAAGGTGTCCAGGAAATCAAAAAAAATTATCAGAGTGGATACATTACGACTCGGACTCAGAGGGTTGATGATATTGAAAATTTGACATGGTAAACAGCAAAAGGTAAAACGGTAAATGGTAAACAGTAAACAGCAAATATCAAACCATAAATGGTAATGGTAACTTTCTAAGAAAAACATTATTTGCTCATCTATTATGATTGTCCACCCAAGACTCCATTGTTTTGTCTGTGTTTAGAATCAAACAAGCTTGTTGCCCTAAATCAATAATAAGTAAAGAAATATGGAATAATTCCTACCTTAGTAATGAAGGTTAAAATGTGTTACCTCAGATGATGGAACGATGACAAAATCACCAGGTTTTAGTTCTAGCACCAAACCTGTCTCCACCATACACAGCTCACTGCCCTCAAAATTCCCAACTGGTACTACCAAGCATATCTGGCAGTCCATTTTATCCCTGTGTGGCTTGGAGATGGTGTTTAAATTAAGTACCAAGGACAGAAAGGATAGACAAAAGATGTTTCTTGCCCTGGAAGTAGATCTGCCATTCTACTCAATGTTTCATATTCTTGCTGCAGACAAGAGAAGAGCTTATCAAAATTATGAGGTGAGATACTATAAAGATAAAATCACAAACTGTGCACCTCCAAATTAATATGCTAGAAAAGATCAGCAAATACTACATGCAGATTCTGAAAAGCATCCCAATGCTCATGCACTTCTTTTGACAGATATGGAATGGGTTGTCCATAATTGACCCGAGATCCAACCTCCCTGATGGCACAGAAAGAACATCATCAATATCGGTAAGTGGAGAGCTTCATGGTCGAGGCTGAAAGTCTGTTTCTGTCAAGGTATGGAAAGTTAACTCATGGATACTCCTAATGGCAGACTCCAGGTGGCTAATAGGTGGCTGAATACCCCAAAGGCTATTATCCCATTGAAATAAAGAAAAATGACTAGAAAATGAATTTATTTAAGGAGATATAACTTAAAGAAACAGCAATTGGCAGAAACTTACCAGAAATTTAACGAGTCAAAAAAAATAATCAAAAGAGAGTGTATCACCACAATCGAACTCTTGAACCATTTGATGCTCCTGCAAGATCTGGTTTGCGAACATTGAGGACATCTTGAGGGGAAGCAATTCCTGCATTTTGCGAACTATTAGTCAACAAGTTTCTGCAAGACATTAAAGCCAATATTCAAGTGAGCAAATTAATGTATTTTTTTCCCCTCAATACTGAACAGCTTTTCCATAGTCACCACACGCTGGACAAGTCTCGATGACAACTGACCTGTAGACTGTCAATCAAACCAAGACCTCATTCCATTGAGATAGCAAATCGCAATTGTGGAGCGCAATAGCCTGAAGGAGAACTAAGAGAACAGTGGGAGATACTCACTATATTCACCAGGGATAACAAACAAGGATGAAGGTAGTAGCGAAGGATAAACCTGTCCTAGTAACTTAGAGTTTGAGAGGATGGAAGAAAGAGTAGAAGACTCCTCCTTATTGTCCTGGAGCTAAACCAACAGGTTTATGTATGATACAATGATGCTTATATCTATGTAGATATTCTCCTATACTAGAAAATAAAGATAGAACTCCATAGAAGGTCATGGAAGGATGACAAAGATATAAGTCATCTACAGTAAGCTATCCTTATTAGCCAATAGCGATAAGGTCTCTATCTATGTGATGAGTAAAACAAATAGCATAAGTAAGATAAGAAGATAAGAGTGAGTCACACTACAATGTGAGTTATGCTAGTAAGTCACAGTAATGAGTCACGACTGAGACTTAGTGATGACGAGTCAGTAACACTACAAGTTAGTAACACTACTAGGAATCATGGTATGGAAACGAAATGAATCTATGATTTTCAACACGTTCATGGAAATAACAGCTCATTGAATCAAGTCTCAGCCCGAGTCTGGCCTGTGGAAGCTCAAGTCTGAGGTTGTTGCCTTTCGAGCCATTGCAGGAGCTCACACTGGTGTCAATCTCACCAGGACTTCATCAGTTTAATCGAGCACTATGGGATATTAATACCAAAATCCTCCAAACTCCTCTGTATCACCGTGGACAATGCCAGCAACAACGACATCATGTGTAATAATATCAAATCTATCTTTGACCACCGCCATATCTATTCGTTCAATACCAATATCCACCATCTTCCCTGCCTGGCTCATGTCCTGAATCTGGCTGTTACGGCCATCATGGCGGTCATCACCAATATTGCCACTGTCAAAACTACAGCCACAATTTAGAAGTTTGATCCCAGTTCCCCTAGCAGTAGTCGTCTCATGAGTGGGTCGGAATCAGATGACTCAGAGTCACTTGTTGTTGTTACTGCCCTTCACACTCTCGCTATCAAAATACAAGCATCTGGGCAGCACATTGCCTACTTCCATTGTGTTCAGACCGAATGGTGATGCTAGTTATTCAATCAATTTGAGTACTACAAAGTCTAGGCATTGTCTAGACCTTTCATTCACGCTTATGTGATGATTATGTAATGTAGATAAGATGTAGATAAGAGCTACTTTCACTACTGGTTATATCTTTGCTTACTGATCACTACTATCAAATCATGCTTACTGATCATGTAGAGTTTATAATGCAATAGGCTTCCTGCAACCATCCTCTCGATACTCTCGAGAACACTTACAGAGACCATCTAACATACCTCCTGTCGTTATTTGGCATACTCAACTATTTGGACGATCAAGTGCTACTCTATCTGGAGCACTCAACAACAACCTTTTCCTACACTGTCCCACCAGGAAGATCCCATCAGAATTGTACCCATTGAAAATCCGCCTTCAGTATCTGCCTATACATGACAAAGTCTTTGCTCGAGAAGCAAGAAAAATTTGGAGACTGCACGCAAGTACATATCCTCATCGACCTTGATCTAGTTCATTCCTATGTCATTCCCAGTGATTTCCAATTCCTGAGGCCACCACCTTGTCGTCCTCATTAGTCCTTTCCTAGCCTCAGCCTACTAAAGCTGAGCTCAAAAGTATCAAAACTGGCCTCCTCAATGATGATCTTACAGACCGATTATACCCCTATTCGGTCGTATATCAAAGGATTTTCCCTGATTTTCCCACATTTTTGCGATTTTATTTCAGTGAGATATGATATTTTCTGTAAAAGTACCCTCCAAAATGACATACAAACCGGATTTGACTATATCTTTGTTTATGGATGGAATTATGTAAATCTTGGCGTGAATGAAGGATAGGGGTCACCCCTAAGTGTGCCTCAGCCACTGCCAAGCTCTATTTCCACGGGATGAACTTTTGGATATCGCACAAACATTTGAGGACAATATCTTCTTCTATGATAGAACGGGAGCTGCTGGGCATAGTGGAAGGCTTGATGCCGACCCAAAGGTGGTACAATGCCTACATTAACGATGTAGAGAATGCCGAGCTATGCTCAATGTGGCCATTGCCCTTGAGTCAAGCGCTTTATGTCTTCGAAGAAGACAAAGGCTCGAGCAGCACTGTTTTAATACATTTTCTCTGCTTGATTTCGTATCTTTTCTCAACTTGTACATGCATCTCACTATTCATCAAGGCAGGCTTAGCAAAACTTCACAAGTACTATACAAAATTTGAAGAAAAAGTGGTCTACATTCTTGCTCTCAGTATGTGAACATAGTTCTTCATCCATACTAAAAGCTGAAGTATATTTGAATGGCCTGGGGTGGGCCACAGGAGTAAGAAAAAGAAAGTGAGGTGGGCAACCCAAATGCCAAAGACTAGCAAGACAAAGCTCTCAAGATCATTGAAGAGATGATGCAGGATATTGAAATGATGATTCCAACACCTCTGTTTCAAGTGAACATTTGTTTTCTGCTGCTGGTGAAATTGCAACCGATCGCTGTTCTCGTCTTGGTGCAAATAAATTCGAAAATTTGCAAGTTCTCAAACATGCATGGGAATGAGACTTCCCATCCAGACTCAATGGGACTCCCACATGCCAGTGTGACTGGAACTCCCACTGGTCTTACTGGAACTCCTACTGGTCTTACCAGGATCATCATGCAGCATTCTAAAATCCTCAATCAAGTCAATAATCTCTGCGTCTTTGTCGTCAGCCATCTACTCAGCTAGTTTATCTGCCAGCTTGTCAACCTTCTGCTCGTCCACTGGCTGCCAACATATGTCATGACATTAGAAGAATGCATGCATTGCATGTTTCCACTAGGCCCCATTGATCTCGCATTCAGGCTCAGTTCCCTGATCAGCCTTGGAATCCCCTATCATCCTATGGCTATGCCGAACAACTCTGTAATATGGTTATTCCATCCATTACATGCCCCCTATGGGTATGTTTCCTTCAAACTATTTTTCAGTCCTATTTACCATAAGAGGGAGTCCCAGTTAGCCCAATGGGAGTTCCAGTCACCCCATGTGGAAGTCCTAGTCACCCCATGTGGAAGTCCCAGTGGTAGTCCCAGTAAGACCAGTAGGAGTTCCAATAAGACCAGTGGAAGTCCCATGAAGAATAGTGAGTCTCAGTTCTAGTCACCTCATATGGAAGTCCTAGTCACCACCAGTGGGACCAATTATCCATATGAGAGTCCCATGCACTACACTGGGAGTCCTTCAGTCTGGATGAGAGTCCCACTGACTTCATATAGAAGTGCCAAGTGCCATTCTCACATCTGGGAGTTCCATCTCCTCGATTTGTGAGTCCCAATGTCTTATTTAGAGAGTCCCAGTCACCTAACATTAAGTCCTGATATTGTGTAATTCATTGGCAGTGCCATTGTATTAATGTGTAAGAGTGCCATGCTCATTTTGATGGCCCAGTCACTTATCCATGAGTCTGGTGGAATTAGCATAAGTGCATTATGAGATTCAATCCACCAGCTCTACACATTCAAAGTAGACCATGGAAATATTTGTGGTACCATGGAAATCATATTACAAATCTCTACCACTTGAGAACAATCACATTTTAAATATTTTCAAATTTCTCCCTAGTGGATATGCTACACTTAGCCATGACCATGGGAATATTTTCAATACTGTGGGAATCATATTATAATTTCAAACATGTCCCATATAACAAAAAAAAAACAATTTTGAAACATTATCATTTTTCCCATGTGGGTGTCCCGCTCTACTATCATGGGACCTCCCAGTCATATTAATGAGAGGCACATTGCTTGGGTAACAGCTTACCTGATGGTTCCAAACACCTCAAAATCCATTTTCCCAAAGACATGTAGAGGCACTGGGAATCCCCATAGTACAATAGGCCATTAGCTACCATAATAGCCTCCTCATAGGAGTTACCTGAAATGAGAAATGCCACTGGTTCAGAGCACACCTCTCAACCAATTCAGGCTCTGTAGTAGCATATCTTTCTATTGCTAATGATCAGAATCACGTTGATTTTGTGGACGATTTATATGAAATACATCACACACAGCCTGTTCTGTGACCAACTCAGAAATTTGTACTAGCATAGCCAAAGCCACTATTTCTGTATCTCTCGCATGGTTGTTTTCCTCATTGAGCTGATGTATAAAATTTTTGTTAAAGTCCAAAAATGCAAAAAATATAATTTAGTGGATACATAAACTCATGCCTCTTGCAGCCAGGGGCAAGCTTGACCAAACAGATGACTGGGAGGGAATATACATGAGATGTAAAAAAGTCACATAATAAAAGTATTTCATAATCATTTTCTCTAATGGAAAATCATTAGGTAATGTCATGCTTTTTGTGGGTAATTAGTGAGTCCTAATCGGGTACAACCCATCCGGAATTTGTCATATGACACATTGTTAGTAAAGATATCAGCTTTTTGATCCGCAGTCAAAACATAATACAGTTCGAATTCATTAAACTCTTGTACTGCATCTCGGCACTGTAGTGATACCTAATGGCAATATGTTTGAAGTGTCCTTCCTAAGCTGGATTAGATGCTAGGAACATAGCTCCTTGATTATCATAGTTAAGTGGTAATGGTCCGTTAATCTTATGACCTATCTTACTAAAGAGATGTTATATCCAAAATCAAGTGTTAGTATTCAAAGCCACCTCGAGTCCTTAGTGTGATCACTTAATGTAGAGATAACTTCTTCTTACGTAAGCTCCTTGATGATACATTTGAAACACTTCGCATCAAAAGATCTAGCTGTTTCCTTGCCTCCCGCTGCCTAGCAGACTGCCCATCATTTCATATCTACGTTCATCATGCAACATGTTTTGTCTTCCCTTCTCCGACTCTGAAGAAACTTACTCTACTATTTTTGCTACCATACCTTCTGGAGTCGCCAGAAGACCCACTGCCGAAGAAGAAGAAGCTCGCATCACAGCCAAATGTAGAGCTCATTTCTTTCCTCCTATACCTCCGCCTCCGCCTCCAAATCCACCAACCCTTTCACGTTGCAATACCACCACCATCTATCTGATTCTATCATGCTCTCTGAGCTGAAAGTGTTAAAGTCTTCTGGTGATTTCGCCCTCTTTTCATAGTCTTTGCAGTGCTTTGCGCTGCTTCTAACCATTACCATTGCATTCCCCATGAGCGATTACCTATCTCACAACTTCGCTCGACATTCTAGCGCCTTGTGGTTGCTCTACACTTCTTTTCTTCGAGTTGTGATTACTTTCCCACTATTGTGGCTGATTGTGGCTGCTAGTTGTTTACCAGTATTTACAGCCACTCAACTCAAACCTCGGAGTCCACTGTTCTGGTTCCTTTGGTTATTCACAGTGAACTCCACTGTGACCTAGGGTCCCTATTCAGTCGTTATCCCACACCCACAAGCTTTCTGCACTTATCAACCTTCTCCGCTACTTATCCTCTGACCCTGTATCGGAACTCTTCTCCCCTTTTGCCTTTGTGCCACCCTTTGTTCACATTGGATTCTCTCACCGAGACCCAACAAAACTCCTATGATTAGCAAGCAATGCTCAATGCCAACTCCTTTCAATTTATATCAGCAAATCAAGGATTTTGCCATAGTTTTTATAGTTCCATAGTACTTCATAGTTGTCACATAGTTTCACATAGTTCATAGTTTCCATTCTCCATGATGGTTCGATTGAATCTCTCTGCTCTACCATTTTGTTATGGTAGATGAGGAACAGAGTATTGACAAGAGATACAGGCTTTGGATGCGAAGAACTGTAAAAGCTCTTGTACAAGATATTTCCCACCATGGTCCAAACGTACAGAGGTAACAGAGAGATCAGTCAAGGTCTCTGCATGGAGAACCAGTTCACGGCAACTCACACCAGTATCACTCTTGAGATGAAGAAAAGCAAGGAAAGTGAAAGCAGAATAATCATCTATAAATGTGAGAATCCACCGAGCACGAGTGCAAGACTCTATAGGAAGTTCAATGAGGTCAGTGTGAACCAGACCAAGAACACGCTAGACCAAGAACGCAAGCAGAAAATTTGTCAGAAGGACCAAGTAGCTGTTTGTGGGATTTGCCGAGTTGGCAGCTATGACAAGGAGGCAAAGAAATTTGTGATTTCAAGGAAAGTTTAGGAAGTCCAGTGGTAGAAGAGGCAAGATATTGAAGAGCATTATCAGATAGTCAGAACAATATTCAAGATGATGATGCCACTATTAGTTCAGATGCTGAAATGTCCAACAGGGTATGCATGATCCTGTTTGTTAAAAGACATCAGTCAATTTTCCGATTACAGTTTTAAAGCCTTGTAGGGCTATTTGTTTTCTACATGATGCTTCAGGTGATAACCATACACCTGTTAAGGTAATAGGCTTCTTCCAGAAAGATGCTTTAAGGAGTATTGTTCCTGGTCCTGTCATTTTGATGGTGGATTCATCAGTGATATGAGCATATTTGATATCATCTCCCAGAATCATGAAATCTGATGAGAATGGGGTAATATGATCAGCATCCAGAATTGATCAACGAGTGGTTTTGTATGAAATCCGAAGATTTCGATCTCGAAACTTTCATTGTTCCCAGTCGTCTATATTGGGTACAAAATCATTCAATCTCTGGAATCTAAACCGTGTTTCCAGGTACCATCCGAATCTCTCTGATTATCTCCATGAAAGTTTTCACTAACCCAGGTACTTTCTCGCCATGCAGGGATTTTATAAGATCGATAATCCTGCTTTTGTCTCTTGTAAACGTTCTGTTTCGAGGTAGAGGTGATTAGCTAACACTTCTTCCATAACAGAAGACTGTACTCATTGTACTTTCTCGGAGGGGGTATCCCATCCGGCATTTGCGTACGTCGAGTACCTGAGTAACCATATACTCATCCTGGTACTCGTCATAAGGAACAACGGAACCACTTGGATCTACCAGATGTTTGGAGAGCTTGGATATAATCTCCGACCCATTCCAATATGCAGTGATAATCAAGGATTGCTATTCATGGCTGAAAATCCTGTCACCGAAAAACACTCAAAACACATCCAGCTTCGATATCACTAAGTAACTTGTCTGTGATGCCGTGATGCAAGATAAAATAGTAGAGCTATACTATATACCTGGGACTGAACATGTTCACTAAGAACCTAGCCTTTGACAAGTTCAAGGAGTTCCGCTCTCAACTCTGACTAGAATTTTACTCCGACTATAACCTAGTACTAGCTATATGTGGATGATCTTGTGCAGAATTACACCACTGCGGATGATCTAGTCTCTATGCTTGCACTATCTAAGATGGACGCTTGAGCAAGGGAGAGTGTTGAAAGGACACTAGTCCAATGCAAGTCCAATTTGGTCCGGCCTTGTCCGACACTAGTTCAACCCTAATACTTAGCAGACTACCGGACTACAACATACTTCACACAGACTACCTTAAGTAGAATGTTCTCATGGACCGGCGTGTAACTTATCTTATGCACAGATCAGCCATTTGTGTAGATGTGGCTTCCCAAATATAGGGTGGGGCAAGTTGGCTGGCTCAGTCCTAGCTGCTGCACGAATTCGCATAAATTGCATGCAAAAAGGTGGAGAAGTGAAGAGGATAAAAAGGTGGCTTGCAGCTCATGGTGTTAAAGGGCAGTTGCCATTTGACACTTTTATGATGTGAGGCAGCAGCCCTCACAATCTATTTTCTTTTCCAACCATTTTTGACCTTCTATGACCAACTTATGACTGCTGTGGTTTATCTACACACCATTTTGACACCATGATTCCGTGTATGAATAGCCTTAGCACCTCTTATGGATGTAGCCCTGCCTACATCTGTGTTTCATTGTGAGCTGGGCACTTCAGACATGGCTCCACAACCTCAACAAGACACATTATGATCCTCGGTACGCTACTACAGATTGAGAACATGGTAACACACTTACTTCCATTTTTATCTGATTTTTATTTGTTCGTGTTGGAAGTACGGAAAACTCACAATTTCTGATCCCCTTTTGCGCACCTAGTACAAACTTCGAGCATCAAGCTCTGTCGGTGGTACAAGATTTGGTAAGGTCATACTTTTCTATGCTCGTTATTCTTGATTTCGACAATGAGCAGGAAGACGACAGGAAACCGAATGCTATCACCTTTCCAATTATGGACTGCAGCACCTTTCAACGATGCTGAATGACCCATGTGTCCAGATGGGCGAAGGTCAAGGGCCTGTTTGCCGAGGACGATGGCCTCATTGATGCCTGTCGTATCTTCAAGCCAGCCATAACGGTCACAGAGATAGCTTGAGACATTGTTTAACAATGTTGATCATTCCGGGTGCCCGTCCGGGCAAAGGTCGGACCGTCGAGAGCTTGTCTCGAGAGGATGATGGCCTCATTGAGGTCCGTCACACCTCTTAGCCCCCACTTATACATTTCGCTCGATGACAAGGTATGCTTTCCGTGCACTTGTAAACATTCGGCTTCCGGTTAGCTGCTGTTTTAGAAACCATCCTACACACCTCACCTGGAGCAGACCTCGTGTTGGGCCTCAATATCGGCCTCGAAATTTTTGACACGAAACAGTGTGGGTGAGGCGTACGTGCCTTGGAGGATATCCCCCAGGGAAAGGTTCTCAGGACATATGCAGGGTGTCATTGTCTATTATTGGCTTTGCGGAACCGTTGCTAATGGTATTTACGCAGGACGCTGATGTAAGTACAACCCATGTCCCCACACCCGTGGGCCAGGCTGAACGATACCAGCTTGCAGGATGACGTGAATGAGTTACCCGAGGAACACCACGGATATCTCTTTGACCTTGATAGTACTGAGGTCACAAACTGGAGAACCTGGGTGGGAAATACACCGAACAGTATAATTACCCTCCTTTTTCTATACAGCAGTGAGACATAATTTTTCAGGTCTTCTAGACAGCATAGGAAAGCATGTCCCCAATGTTTTCATACTATATAAACATGGTAGAACAACTTCCAGCATCACAGGATACCACCTCAGAGAATAGCACAATACTCGCCTCATACCCCTCAGATAAAGATCAATTTTTCTAGCCTCAAATACACTAGCTATAAATAGGCGAGGTATCCTACCTACCATTTCAAAGCCCTCCAAACACGATGGCTAAGCCCAGAAAAATCAGGGGAGCGAATGGTAGCATGTTCTCCTTCTGGTCAAAAATGAAAAATGTACATAGCAGGTTCTGAGAGCCACTGGGGACCATGGGAGCATTTTTCCTGGGGGTATTAGAGTCCTATGAATCCACTGGAACCATTTACAAGCTACAGAAAAATCATCTTTATGAGATTCAAGGTCGGCACGTGATACCACCTTGTTTGATTTTTATCTCAAGAACACCTTTTTCACAGTTTTATAACATGCCGATGTATTTTTCTGCAGTCAGGCTGAATTTGTCAATGGACGTGGGTGAGGGGGAGAGCTTTGGTGCACTTGTGATTTGATCTAATATTATCCAACAGCCTGGGCTCCATTTGCTACCACATTCTGTGTCTCCTGCAGGCTCTTTCCACAGTAATTCGAGACTCATCTAGTCTACTAGGTCACACTGCCTATTGGCAGCATCTTCACTGGCTCGTCAGTCTGGTCTCTGGCAGACTACAGTGAAGATCAAATTTATCACTGATCTACTTAGGTTGATACATAGAACCAGAAAGTTCTTCAAGATCATCTTGATGTCAGCTGCATTTGCTGTACTAGCAAGCATACTCGTTGCATTATGGAATGACAAGACGTCAGCCCTCAATTTATGGCTACTCGTCGAGTCTCACAGCAGATGCATGATATCTGGGATGGTGCTGCATTCCGTGACTTCAAGGGACTTGACGATCAACCATTTTTTCACTCCCATGACAATGAACTACGACTCGGGTTTAGTTTATTCGTCGATTGGTTCAATCCCTACAGCCGCAAACAGCAAGCAAAGGCTGTCTTCATCGGCCCAATATAGATCTGTATGAACTTGCCCATTCATCTTTGGTACCGTATGGAGAATATTTATCTCATCGGAATCATCACTGGCCCATCAGAACCGTCTATGTCTCAGATGAATCACATTTTATGTCCATTAGTGGATGAATTACTTGTTAAGCTTGACAACAGCATAGTCTTCAGTGAAATCAAGTTTTGAGTCTGTGAGCACTGAGAGTGATAGGAGCGGAGCGGACGATGTGGCCCAAGATGCGCTGGCTGTGCTGGCTCCAATTATTCATGATGTCTTTGTGGAACTCATCAAGGGCTTTCAGGCCCACCAAAGTCCTTGAAATGCTTCACCAGTTAGTTGTGAATGTAGTCTCTGGTGAAAGACTGATCCAGCTGGTGGGCAACCATGGCATGAAATAGCATTGGCCCAGTAAATGAATGGCCTATGGGGGCAATAAATCACACTGGAAAATGTTTCAAGGGGTGCCGACCCATTGGTGCTGTCATCGGGCAGTAGGATGGAATGCTGCTCGCCCTGGGCCTCAGTCTTGCAATGTTTCTTGGGCATCATCACACTGCCGTCACGCCGTCATGGGCCTTTTATGGGTATGATGATAAAATTTTCTCTTTGGAGTGAAGTTTTTGTCAGAGTTTTAAAACGGGCTTTCAAACCACACCGGAACAGGTTGAACGTTGACCCATCCACTGCAAATATTCCTCTACTCCATGCCTCGCACGACCTGGACTCGACAAACAACCGCGCCAACTCCACATCAACTGAATCAACCGATGGAATTGGAATGAAGTTGTCATGTTGCGCAAGAATTGCCGCCATGGTGCAGTTCATACAATTCACCACTGATCCGACACTAACGCCTGCCTATTGGGCTACGTCTTCCATCGCTATAGTGTTTCCATAGTGACCCGCCCGGTTCAGGAATAGATTGAAAGTTGTGGGTGAGCGGGATTGGATTGGAATACATTGTGGCCTCCGATCTGATCTAGAATGCAGTCGAAAACCTCAAGGTCAATGCGTACTTTCTTCCAAAACAAGTGAGGCCGGGACTCGGCGAAGTGGTCAAGGAGGGGCAGTTGCGACGCTTTCATCTGAGGTATGGCAACTCGATTGATCGTACGTGATGCTTGTATTTCATCCCGGAGTGTGCTAATCACTCTCAGCAGGTCTTGATACTGTGCCTCTCGTGCGTCATTCGAGTCAACTGAGTCCAACTCGGATTCAATATTGGACAGGAATGGAGTGGGGTGGGCGGGGTGGGCAGTAATATGAAGGTAAGCTCCTCACCATCTTCATCTTCATTCGAACCTTCATCTGACTCTTCCTCCAACTGCTGCTGCAAATTCTTGATCCTTGCAAGCAGGACCCAGAACTCTAATGCATCAAGATCGGTCAAGATTTGTTTCTTTGTCGAAATTCGGGGCATGGTAGCAGGTGGTGGTCGAGCTCTGAGAAAGGAATTCACATCATATATTAGTATCAGTTCAGACAGTTCCCTCCATTGAATCGATCATGCTATTTTTTGTTTCCCTCTCGCACGTTGGACTTAGAAACATCACATGAAATATCTTATATAATCAGGCCCGGGCATCTGGTCCAGTCATCGGCACGATTGGAGTATGAATTTAGTTGCTGTTTTTACGCTACTCTCAGTGTCAATAATAGGATCATAATAACCCCAAAATAGCAGGTTAATAGCCTGGATGAGTACCACGCTGTAACAATGTCAGAAAATACACATAAAAACCACATGGGTAATGATTTAATAACCCTGCAGTCCATCTGTGGATGGACAGGGTGCAAGAGGGAGTGAGAGTATCTGGTTGTATGTAAACCAGATCATGATATAAAATATGTCATAGTGGTATACAAGTCACAGTACTGACATAAAGTAGTAACTGACTCGAGGGAACATGAATAATTTATGTAATTGGAACATTGCTATTCTCGCACACACCGCCAAGATATTGTGACAAGAATGAAATATGTACACATCGCCAAACAAATTTGAGGAGGCAACAATAAATAAGTCCCAACGTGTTTATGTCTAGGTCATCATTAGCAGGGGGTGGTTAGAATTAAGGTGGTTGACCTACATTACAACAATTGGCAACAGAATATGACCTCAAGTTGTGCTCGAAAATGGCGTGGAGGTACATCGAGCTCACTGTGTTCTGCATCAAGCTCCGTTCACAGATCAAGTATTTAATGTCCTCCTCGCTTAGATAGCGACCTAGAACCTATTCGCGCTCTTCATATGTTTGTTGCGTATGGAGAAGTAACCTCCCTACGGTCAATTTCTCTTCCAGAGCCTCCTTGAACTGCTCTAGAGCAGATTGCAAGTTTAGTAGCGGAGATAAAGCCTGCGAAATGTTATCGGTATATATCATCTATTGCCTAAACAACTCACCATGATAGATGGAGATCTTTGCAGGGATTCATAATGTGATAATATTGTACCCTTCAGGCAGTCTAGAATGGTCTGCCTGTATGGACAGGAAACGAGAATCCGATGACTAGAGGCTGCAAGGTAGGGTACAAAGTATGGCAGGTAACTTCTCCCCGGGAAGAAGTTTGAACGTCATTGAAGCTAGTGTTTTAAAGTCCAGTTGCAGACCAAAAAAAAGACTGGCAACTAGACCAGACCAACACTGGTTGCAACCGGACTGCAGTTGCCGGTTGCGCACAATTTAAATTTTGACTCGGACCGGTTGCCAAACTTTTGGAATTTCAAAAGACCAGTCCAAAACCGGTTGAAACTGGTTGCAACCATGACTGGTCGCTTGCCCCGGCCCCCTAGGGCTACCATATATAGGCCCATATACCGTAATTTACTTACTATTTTAGGAATTTAGTTGACATTTATACGATCTAATCAGTGGTTTGACCCAGAAATGGTCCGATCACACTCGCATATGGGCCAATTGTCGCAATCAATGGCTGGAACGATGCAGAATATGCCCTACTAAATTCTGTATAGCCACCCAGAAGTGCACCTCGCCCTTGCGCGCCCGCGATAAGGATCACACAAATTGATCTTTGATGCGAAGATGACATCTGACGCGGAATCGGTCATATCGCGGCCGCATCGCCGCCAATTAACGTTATTATTAGCTCATATTAAAGGCACGAGCCACGCTAACTCCGATACAGCCACCGCTAAGCGCGAAAGTCACATGCCCTGTTGCCTCAATTTTTTGGGAAAAAACCGGACCGGACTGGACTTTAAAACACTAATTGAAGCCATTGGTGATGTCGATATCTTTGACTGTAGGGCCAGGAATGGACTTCCCGGAGTACTATTCCACATAGTATAAATGTAACTTAGGTCATATTCACAGTCCGAAAGCTTGAGGGCTAGTAGATTGGTGTAGCAGATCATTAAATGGATCTTATATCAATCTTAGATCGTGATCTGTGCATACCCGATTTTTTGTTCTTATTCAAGATCGCCCGTCTGCTCTCTTGTTTGGTATTTCTAGTGCTGTCTCTCGTGACTTTGCAAGTGGACAGGGATGCTGGATGTGGTATCTCCCAAATGAACTCTATCATGACCTACTTTTGGTCTTCCGGTCCCGGGGTGTCTGCCTCAAATTGGATCCAATTATCCCTCTGCGCGACATCGGTGCATCGCTCAGCTTATCTTCATACACTACTTTTTTTTAATACTTTGCTTCCACAGGCATTTACAACAGTTTGCCCTGTTCATAATCACTGTCTCGTCCTACGGGCAATTTAGTAAACTCGTTTCCGCCCATTTTGCTGTCGTTCTTCTGTCTCAGCAACAACGAAGTGGGCACCTAGCTCTTGGGAACCCTTTTTCCACCAAGGTTTCCATGGGTGAGACTCATGGAACCCAAGGCCATCCGTTTCATGCACAGTGAGGAGGAATTTGACCAAGATGGGGGATATGAATGAATCCCTGCCTGAAAGAGGCCCTCTGCCATCCCCAAGCTTCGTTCCAGGAGGGATACCACAGGTTGAGGAGGTCAGAGAAGAATGCACTGCAGATTTTGTCTCCATAGATTGCCATGTGCCTTGCATATCTCCTGAACACCTTGTTTAAACCCTGGTGGTTGCTGTGTTCATTGCAACGGTCTTGTGGCATGAGCAGCGCCGCTATTGTTCCCTCGATCCTAGTCATCTCCGTCTCAAAACAATCTGTGCTGTCGAAGGCTGTGATGAACCTGTTTGCCGTGAGTCTCGAGACGGACTGGGATCACACGACAGAGTCCCATGTATCTGCAATGTAAGGGCTATCGGTAGACTAGATATCTGAGACTTGCAAAATTTTCCACTGCTGCATCTGACACTATTGAAATTTTCATCATGGTTGCTCATTGGCTACATATTCAGCCTGACAAAATGACAAAATGATGAAATTTTCAACCTCGCCCGACTCTCCTAGTTTGACGGCATGAATTGAAAGGCGTTCCAGAACTTCAATTCCCCCAAGGCACTCTCCAAGCAAGAAGCATCGCTCAAAAAGGAGCATATGACCATGTCAGACGAGCAGCGCGAGTGGATCCTCATCGCAGAGTAGATCGAGTGGACAAACGACGAGGTTGGGCCTTCGTCACATCCGGACTCACCGCCCTCGGAAGAGCACGCGCTACAACGGGATGAAGGAGCGGAAAAGATCGTCCTCGTCCTCCATGAAACCAACTGCTGTAGCTGCAGCAGAGACATACACCGTGCTCGCCGTGGGGGGGTTGGAAGAAGGAATGATGAGGGTGGATGTTTGTTGAGGATGTCACGCTGCTGCCTAATCGACTGGGTCTGGCGCTTGTATACCAAGAATGTATCCATTGTCGTGAGCAGTTGGACATGTAAGACCAGCTTGTATGTGGTACATGTCCTTGAGCTTTCCCTTAGCACTGAAAAGGACTCAAATAAACCTCATTGGTGAAATTGGTTTGAACATTTGGAAAAGCGAGGCTTCCCAGATATAAATAAGGTCCTCGTATGCAGTCAATCAACCTATCATACTACTGAATTTCATGCGTTGTCATCGGATGAGCCCTGCTGGGATGGGGCACCACCACCCCAGAGTCGGTTGATGAGGTTGCACACTACACACACAACAGGCAGGGGTACCTTTAATTGACTGGAAAATATTGGTAATAGTGTGTTATTAGTACAACTGTTCAGACCTCAAATTGATGCAATGCAGTATTTGTAAGGACTTTTTTTTCCATTCACTTCAAATGTAATGCAGCATTAGATGTGTGCTGGTTAATCTATTCTACTTGTTGAAATGGAGGTTGTGCTACTGCAAGCGCATGTTGATGTCGTGCGTGCCGCCAGTCGGCGTTACGCCGTCGCCGGGAGAGGGAGAGGGGCGAGTATTGATGTCATTGCTGCCATCGTCCGTGCTGCCGATGCTGTCATGGGAGGGAGAGGGAGAAGAAGAGGGAGACGCAAAGGGAGGAGAGCGAGTGCGCGTGTTGACGTCATCCGTGCCGCCAGTCGGGGTGTCACGCCGTCGCCAGGAGAGGGAGAGGGAGGGGGGCAAGTGCGCATGTTAACAAGGCAAAGAGAGGGGGCGAGTGCGCGTGTTCCGAGTCACCTCCCAACTCCCTCATCCTCGTTGTCACATCGTCTTCTGTCGTCGTCATCGTCCGTGTTCGTTCACTGGCTGGAGAGGGAGGAGGGAGAGGAGGGAGAGATGACGAGATACTGGGGAGGGATGGGGTGTGAGCCTGTGATGTGCAACGCATTGTTGTTGTTGTCGCTGTTGGAGCATCAGTATTGCTGGAGTCCAAGTTGAATAAAGAGCCCACCTGAAGGTTTACCCATGAGATTCCCTTCCGAGTCATGTGACGTTGTCCGTAAGTCGTGTCTTCGGTGTCGTGTCGCGTCGTCAACACAGTATCAACGTAGTGGGTCGTGGTCAATGCCACGTTGTCGTCCGTCATTGTGTCGCTGTCGGTGAGCGAGCGGACGGAGGTCCCACGGCGCCTCGTTACGGGCAAACGAGAACGTGGGGTCACATGGGTGACGCACGGTGATGGATGAATCGATGACGGAGGGACGTGAGAACTTACCCGTCGTCCGAGCCGAGTTGTTGCCGTTGCCCGCCCTCATCTCTCGTTGTTGTCCTTTTGGAGGCTGTAGTAGTCCAGATACATTCGGTTTCGCACCACGGCTCCTGTCAATGGCAGATGAAGCCACCGCGAGGGTTGATCCACCCCAGCCATCTTGACGGAGCGGGTGTGCTGCACCTTCTGGCTCAGAAGCAAAGGTGAATCGTGTGAAGTCCAGTGAACGTAATGTGTCGTATGATCTGGGATCTCATGATTTATTCTTGCTAAGAGCAATCGATAGTTGTCCTCGTCAAGAGTTTTCTTTGCATCTTCTGGGATCATTGATGGTTCGCGGACCAGTGAGATGATGTTTTCGAGAAGAGAACCTTGAGTTGGAACCGAAAATGTCTTGCGGAACTTGTGCATCATCTCCTCATCCTCTTGAAGGGGGGGCCACTTCAGTTTCTCTGCGACAACACGCAGGTTGCTACTGATCGAAAAGTGTTCCAGGAATGTTATTTCAATTTCCCAGATCCTTGATGGACATCTTTTTGATGGCATTCAAAGCTCCGCAACAGGGGCAGTTTATGGCAGGAAATGTTACTTCTGGTGATTTCGCCCTCTTTTCATCTTTTCACTTCTTTGTAGTCTTTGCGCTGCTTCTAACCATTACTATTGCATTCCCCATGGGCGATTACCTATCTCACAACTTCTCTCGATGTTCTAGCGCCTTGTGCTTGCTCTACACTTCTTTTCTTCGAGTTGTGATTACCTTTCCACTATTGTGGCTGATTGTAGCTGCTAGTTGTTTACCAGTATTTACAGCCACTCAACTCAAACCTCGGAGTCCACTGTTCTGTTTTCTTTGGTTACTCACAGTGAACTCCAGGTCTGTAGCTCGCTTTACTTCGCTCAATATCATCTTTGGTTACTCACAGTGAACTCCAGTGTGACCTAGAGTCCCTATTCAGTGGTTATCCCACACCCACAAGCTTTCTGCGCTTATCAGGTTATGAGCCCCGCGCTCTAAGTCCTTATCGCTCAAGATCGCCTCACATCGACGCCTTATCGACATTACCATTCGATTCCTCGTCCTCACAAACCCTTATACACCAATTTTCAGCGTGATCAAGCGAGCAGATCAGCTGTAGTTGTCATTGGAAAGCTTTTGGGATCATAGTGCGCTCATTGCGCGCTCATACCACTACACCATTGGGCCTGCCTTCATCTCCACAAGTTCAACCCTCATAGCTGTATCTTTTACCATCATTCCCCACTCCTATCGCAAATTTCGCTTGCCCCTAACTCCTAAGGAGCAACCCCTATTTTCGTCATCCTTGTGTCATATCTCCTATCGCAAATTTCCCTCGCCCCTAACTCCTAAGGAGCAACCCCTATTTGCGTCATACAGCCCCTACCTCCTATACTCGACTCCTATTTGCGTCATTCAGCCCCTACCTCCTATAGTTGACTCCTATTTGCGTCATATTTGCGTCATACCACCTACCTCCTATTCTTGCGTCATTGTTGCGTCATACCTGCATCATAAAGCCCATCCTACCTCCTAAACATCGACCTTGCTTTTCCCCCCACTCTGTCACCATGGCTTCTGATCACCATGCCCACCGCATTTCCCCTCTCATTGGAACCAACTACACCACTTGGAGCGAGGAGATGAAGGCCCTACTTCGATCCAAAGGTCTCTGGCGACTTGTGGATGGCAAGGACACTCGCCCTGCCACTGCTGGCCCAGATCGAGACGCTTGGGATATCAAGCAGGACAAGGCTGCTGGGGAGATCATGCTCAACATTGCGCCTGATCAGAGGATTCATATCAGGGAGCATCAGGACGATCCTAACGCCGCTTGGGACGCTTTGAAGGCTCTGTATGTGCAGCAGAAGGCTGGGACGAGATTTGTGGCCTATGATGAGTTCTTTAGCATCAGGAAGCGTCCTGATGAGTCTCTCACAGCGCTGATTGCTCGAGTTGAGCAGGGAATGGCCAGAATCCAGG
>JBBPPM010000066.1:0-29489 GCA_038092015.1 Leccinum huronense
GGACGCGGTATTGCATGTGGAAGGCGATCGTGCAGGTGCGTCCCTTTCTCTGCTCGGTCATTTACGCCTCGTGACGCTCTAGGTTCGAATACCCAGGTTCGGGTACGTGTCGTTCATCAGCAAAACCAGGATTTTGCCATAGTGGTCATAGTAAACATAGCAATTCATGGTTTACTCATAATTTACCCATAGTCCTCATAGTACCATAGTTGACATAGAGTTAATAGACTGAGACAGTGTATGAACAGTGTGTTCCCAGACAGGGCCAGACTGGAATGGGCTGACTTTTGTGTGAGCAAAGTGCTACAAACTATCCGATCTTCAAATACATATATCAGCCTATCAGAAAATGCCTTCAATAAACTTCCTGGCCAGCACTGCCCAGTTCAATTTTGTTCCACAGTCAGAAACATTATTATCAAATATCATTGAATGCCATATTATAATCTACATAGATACACATATGCTACCCTACAGTTGTATGCGTGTGACAGATTTTAGGGAAGAATGTGCCAGGTACTTTGTATGATAACTTCCCAGTCCTGCCAGTATCACCGTGCCAATACCTGTAATCGGTGAAAACTGGACCCACCATGCAGGTAGCAGTACCGGGTACTATGGCACAGATGCAGGTCTGCTTCACCAGTCACGGTTGACACGTTGATGCCGGAGCAACTGCAGTAATTGCTTCTGGTGATGCTGGACGTGATGATGAGGGGACGGGGATGATGGGGACGGGGATGGAGGATGGGAGACAAGGACAGTGGTGGGCATTAGGTATACCGTGCCGTGCCACGTCATCGTCGTCATTGCTGTCTGTCTCCCTCGTCTTCGCCGTGTTGTCTCGTCACGTCGCGGGAGGTCCGTCATCATTTTCGTTGACGTCATGGTCGGGTGATGTCATGAAGCCCGATGCGTTCCAAGTTGACAGCCTTGAAACCCGTGTGGCTCGGGGAGCATTGATGGTTGCCAAGGTAATCAGGAGCAAATGTGACATACCGACTTTCCCCCGAACATAAGATACCGCCCCGTCGCAGGATGCGAGCGGCTTCACGCAGCATCTCCGGGGTATAGTTGGGTATCTGCCGGCAGAATGATGCAAAGGAAGTGGGTACTGTGAAAAAAAAGATGCGCCGCCCGAGAAACACTGTGTGCATGGACAGAGTCCATCACCTACGCCAGAGAACCTGAAGTGTCTAGACTGACTTTGCCATATCCATAAGCCTATCACATGAAATCAAACATATCCGGATTAGACGTATCAAAGTTCAATCAAGTGAAATAACGAACCTGCAGCCTGTCGCCGTACAGAGGTCAAGGATGTGTTTCTGCCTGCCTGGCTCATAGGCCAGGGCTTCATCGACAGGAACGACAAAGTCACGGTGAGAGTTTCGGTATGATACGCTTCCTCGAAAATGGACCCATCAGAGGACAAGAAGTCGTCCAGAACACCACGACGATGATGTGTACTGTTGAAAGGGTGCTAATGAGAGTGACATTGCCTGTATCAAGAGAGTTGCGGATGTAGGCTCCACTACTCTGAAGCGACAGCTGAATGACTCGGGAGCTCTATCGAGTGGTGAGGATCCCGTGACCCGAACGACGTATGGCGCCCCACTGACAGGATACGTTGAGAGACCTTTTTGTTCAAGCTCCTAGAAGGGATGCTATATCAGAATACAGTCCGCTGCTAGAATTCACCATAGAAGCCAGGTCACACATACCTGGTTCGGGATACATCGGGTTCTTTGCTATGCTCCGCTGCTCACCGACCTCTGCCAATTCCAGAGTTGGATCACCCGTGATCAGTCCAGACGAAAAGTACACACACTTACCCATCAAATTCCCTCGCAGGCGCCTCTCCGAGTCCTTCCCTTTTAGATGGACATGATGACCGTCACAAAATGACCACGTTTCTGTAACTATGAAATGCTAACATGGTACAGTGTCAGCATTGAATCACAAATGGACGTTCACTCCACCCACCTGGAGTAGCCGTTTAAACTCCTGGTTTGTAACGCCTAACGTTTGCAGAAGCCTTGGAAAGGATACCAACCTCCTGGACCTCGCAGAGGGAGGCGGAACGCGAACGAGTAGTATTGGGTGAGAACAAGGGAGAGGTTATCATTGTATCCCCTCAGTCACGCATTGTCGGCGCGTTGTTACGCGTTGGCGTCGCTGCGCTCGTCGCCGGACTAGCGCGTTGGGTAACGGAGGTAGTGAGTAAAGCGCCGTGTGTGTTGCGGAGGTGGTGCGAAAACTCGGAGAGCCTGCCACAAAAGGCGGAACGCGAACGAGTAGTATTGGGTGAGAGCAAGGGAGACGTTATCATTGTATCCCCTCAGTCACGCATCGTCGGCGCGTTGTTGCGCGTTGGCGTCGCTGCGCTCGTCACCGGACTAGCGCGTTGGGTAACGGGGGGTAGTGAGTAAAGCGCCGTGTGTGTTGCGGAGGTGGTGCGAAAACCCGGAGAGCCTGCCACAAAAGGCGGAACGCGAACGAGTAGTATTGGGTGAGCAAGGGAGACGTTATCATTGTATCCCCTCAGTCACGCATCGTCGGCGCGTTGTTGCGCGTTGGCGTCGCTGCGCTCGTCGCCGGACTAGCGCGTTGGGTAACGGAGGTAGTGAGTAAAGCGCAGTGTGTGTTGCGGAGGTGGTGCGAAAACTCGGAGAGCCTGCCACAAAAGGCGGAACGCGAACGAGTAGTATTGGGTGAGAGCAAGGGAGACGTTATCATTGTATCCCCTCAGTCACGCATCGTCGGCGCGTTGTTGCGCGTTGGCGTCGCTGCGCTCGTCGCCGGACTAGCGCGTTGGGTAACGGAGGTAGTGAGTAAAGCGCCGTGTGTGTTGCGGAGGTGGTGCGAAAACTCGGAGAGCCTGCCACAAAAGGCGCGTGCGTGTTGTCGGCGTTGTGTCTGTGCCGCGTGCCGGGTCGTCTGGCGTCAGGATTCAGCACGCTATCGCCGATGTCGTGTTTATCGTACCGCACCGTCGTCATCACATTATGTGCAATGCTGAGTGGAGTCTCTTGCTGGCGCGTGTTCCTCGTCGTGCCATCGTTGTACCTTGTGTCGTGCCAGCCGGTGTTGCTTCCGAGGAGTCAGCTTGCGCGATGCGCGTTCTGCGCCGTTATGTCATTACGTCGCCATGAAGACATCAGGAGACTACTTACACTTCGTAGACAATATGCCTTGCTTCTCCGCAGATGCTAACGATTTGGACGTTCACCGCAAGTAACTGAAAGCAAGATAGTCAAGTTTGATGAGCACGTCGCCAATGAAGAATGCACTGCGGAGACGGGTATTTACCGAGTAACCTGCCTAGAGAGAAGCTGACCCATTGCATGGATGACAGTGACTTGACTATGTCTTCTGGGGGCGGAGCCTCGTAGAACTCGGCAGCAAAGGGTGTGAGGGCTAAAGATGATATGAAGGTCCAATAATCGTCAAATTATTCATTACTCACCGTCTCGCTGCATGAGCAATGCCACTGAACATAATGGTAACTTGAAACTTGGAGAATTCTTTGAGTCTAATCGAAGGGAAAAGTGTGTTCAGCTGTAGTGACGTCCTTGGACCACTTTGCCATTGGGGATACCGGTGCTACCGCCAACACCGTCAGATCCAAGGACAATATTGAGACCGGTCTCTGAGAGATGGTAGCACGACCTGAGTACATCGGTCCCGCTGTCAATGATGGTTCCACCAAGAATTTCGCCCGGCGAAGAAAATTCAAGTGTGGGGACTTCCAAGCGAATCCTGAGCCTGAGGTCGTTTGAGTGAGGAAATCTCGAGCTATTTTTTTCCTGCCGCAGCCAGGAGTTTCAAGTTGCCGCGATATTTCACGAGTACTATGCTCAGAAGCTTGTCACGTGAGAGCTCATCGCTCAGCGCTCATATCAGATTGGAATTTACCCCAGCACATAAGTAAATTAAAGTAATACCTCAAGATACTATGGCCGTATTCGTTTGCATCCACGACTTAGATTTTCAGACAGGATCAGACGAACAAAGGAGATGTCGCGAAATCCTACAAACACTGGGCACGATGTTATTGATATTATGTACCTACTTCGACTCATTGTATAGCGCATAGAACATTTCTTTGTCCCAGTATTTATTGAGCCAAAATTCGTCAGACATTGCATGACTGTTGGTAGAGGAAAAACGCTTATCTGCAACTTTACCAAACCGTGGAATCAAATTTGCGGGGGAACGAAGCTGACTGAGGGGGATGATGTCGCCAAAATATTCACCATTTGCCCTCTTTGCTCGCTGGAGGATACGCATTGATGTTGCCGATTCACATTCACTACTACCCCGGCGCACGATATTGAATCGACGTGCATAAACCAGGAATTTCTGGGACCACCATGGTCTTTGCCCTCGAGGCGGTACAGGGCGGAAGATGAGGCGAAGCTCCCCTATAGCGTGGCCTGCATCGATTCAGTAAAGTGGATATACTCGAGATCTAAGTGCATCAACTCACCTGAGAGTCCAGAGTGGGGCCATTTTTTTTCCGGATCAACGTTGAAGACTACTGCATCGAAACGGCCATATTTCCACGTAGAAGACGGTGGGGAGGCAACGATGGTACGCGCATGATCCAAGTCGCTCGTCGAGTAGAAGGGAGTTTGTTGGAGACGTACTGAATGCCAGACAGCAAGATGTGTAAATGGAAGGTGACAATCGCGGGCAGATAAGCGTGGACCGCTAACTACATGAGCTAGCTCGGACGTTTCTCGTTGAAGATAATCACCAAGGGCAGAACGAAGGTCAGGGATACAAAATTCAATGGCAATTTTATCGATGGTCTCACGGTTCACTTTGGGATCTCTAGCTAGATGGATTGCAGTTTGACCACCGACGAAGGAGCGATGTGGAAAGGGAACAGAATGACGAGGCAATGCTGAAAGCGTATGGGCCTTGGAGAAGTAATCTGTCGGAGAACGTTTTGGCTGGCCGAGTTTCGTAATGGACTGGAAAATTGCGCCTCGTTCGGTAGTATCTGAGTCGTTTGCACCATCAACGTCGTTGCTCTCATCGCGACCCTCTCCATCAGAGCGCACAACCTTCTCGAGCTCTCGGAGAGATGTCGCCAGCTCAAATCTTGAGCACCTTTCGAGACGATCAAGGGATCGGCAGATCTGGGGGTCTACATCGACGTTGTTGCTGCTGCGAGCCGGGTTTTTGATCAGGGTGATATGAGCGTGCTCGGTTACATCAGCGGTCCACTGACATGGTGCGCCCGAGTCACGAATGGAGGGCACAACATTCTGAAGTAATTCAAATTTGGGAATATACCAGTTCGCAATTACTTTTTTCTTCTTTCCCCTTCGTCCGCCCGCTTTGATTACTTGCGATTTGTATTTGTGGAATGTGCGTAACGATGATAGTAATGCATCGCAATCGGTATCGTCAAGCTCTGGCGCTTGCGCGAGATAGCAGAAGTCGAGTAGGGAGCGGATCGAAATGATCACGCCAGACGGAGCAGAACCGGCGATAACTGCGACAAGGGTCCTCTGAACATCCCGTTGTGTTCTGCCAGTCACTTGCTTCAACTGAGAAACGCCTTCTTTGAAATGTCGAAATCCAATACATGGCTGAAGCACAGAGTATCGAAAGTCCAGTTCATCGGCTCCAACGATGTTTATTGCCCAGCGAACCTCATGATCCCATATTTTCTTGTGCCAGTTGTGGAGTGGTTCTGGCGTCAGAAATCTTGGCGGGTCCGCCATATACCAGTCGCGGAAGAATGGAAAAGCGACACCATTGAGGCGGAACTTCTGTGCCGCGGCGAGGTACTGCTGGAGTTTGTTTGGATTCATCTTGATTCGCCGAAGTTGAGTGAGTGTGTGGGATTTCGTGCGCAAGGGGTGTTGTTCCGGGTCACCAAACTGTTTATACATTGCAGTCGTTATGGGTGAAGTCTTTCCTGCTACCCCTGCAAGCATAGTAGCCTCTGGTAGATCGACGATGTACGAGGCGATCGGCGTAAAGCAAAAGCGGAGGTATCCAATAGGGTCATTCATCATCACCCCGTAACGGGCTGCATCCTTCAATGGCTGCAGAATTATATCAAGACATTCGTGGATCAATCGGTCACCCAGGAGACCACGGATGCGTCTGGACTTGTGGATGAATTTTGGGATCGGGAGTAGAGCTGTCAGGAGGAATGCGTCGGATGATAACTTAAGGCGGGTTGACATACGGATATTCGCGAGTCCGAGTAGCAGCGGGTGGGCGCATCGATCACCAACGAGTGCGGAAATGTTTGTTTTGTCGGATGATAAGATGACGCCCAGGAGAGTAGCGCCTTCAGGTAATTTACTCTGGTAAATACGTTCAATATATTAAGAGTCTGAGAGACGGTAATGACTAACCTGCATTTGCCACGCGGCATTCCCTGTCATCCACTCGCTGTACACGCGAACAAGGCGTTCAGCTGTTCGATAGACGCGCCGGGGAATAAGGTCGAGTTTGTCGTGGAATAACGGATGATTGAAGAGAGACTCCAAACACTTAACCGGGTCGCGATAGAATAACTTGACAGGCGATTTTGTGGGCACCTTGGTCGACAGGACGCGACACTGCCATTCAGGTCCGCTGGGGAGGAGTTCTGTAAGACCACGTAACTGATGTGCCGTTCGGAAAGAGAGCGGGAGAGTCTTTGTCTGTGAATTTGGAGTTTTCTCTCAGATACTGTAAGTTGAGGGGTTACTTACTAGCTCAAGCGACAAAAAACTATCGATAGCAGCCATGCTCAGACCGGAGCGTGTCAGCCAGAGTCCGAAATCCCAGTCCGCGCGAGATTTGAATGGATAATAGAGGTTGCAGCGGCGCTCTTGTGAGAACTGATCCCGATCAAAATGCTGCAGGAAAGAGTTTTCCTGGTGAGCAAAGACGGACGCGGCTCCTGGAAACTCCTCAACAGTCCCCTGGTACGTATCTTCAGGCTGCGCCTCGTCTGTCTCGTCCTCTAAAATCTCGAAGCTTCTGGGCACTGTAATAGACGAATCTAGTGTCTGCGCAACCTCAGGCGAGGGGGCCAGCGCCAGTCCATTCCGAATCGCTTGCCCTGGTTCTTGTTCAAGAAGCTCACCGATTTCGACTAGGTTGTCCACCCAACCGTGACAGCGAGATGTAGGTTGGTTCATGTGTCGTATGATAGCACTGTCGGAGGGGAGAATTTTGCCGCAGCTCGGGCACCGCGGCATGATGGTGATGGACAACCAACTTGAAGTCACCGAGCGTGTGAACTTACAGGCTGCTGGCCCCCATGTTTAAAATCGCGCAATGGTTGTTAAGCATCTGCCCACTTTGCAGAAAGGAGTGCGAGTAATATATTTTAGTTTGTGTTCCATGTATGTCGGACTGCGACGTACTTCACCGAACATTTTGTGCCCCATCAAAACCTACAAACGCTAAGCCAGAGCAGGTGCCCCCGCGATCAAAGAATACAGATACTGATCGAGTGCGTCACAGTATATCTGATCTCAATCCTCAACGACTTTTGAAAACACTCCAGCACCCATTTGCTGTCCTGGTGTGGGTACCGCCGATGGTCGTCAATCACGATCGACGGTGCGAACACGCGAAACAAAACTCACTGCCTTGGTACCCTCCCCATCCTCTTTCTCCTTTCTTTCTCCTTTCTTCCCTTCTCCTCCCTCCCCGCCTCCCTCCCCCCTCCTTCCACATCCATCGTCGCCTGATGCGGCTTCTTCAACAACTTGGCCCCGTACAAGTGTTTTCGGTGTACGAAGACTCAATTTCGGATAGCCGAGCGCAACTGGCTGCGATCGCGTTGATCATTGGGACGTGTCAGGGCGCAAAGGTGGACAAAGTGGACGGTACGATACATCGATCACCAAGCTGCGTTGGACGTAGAGTCGTACGCGTGATTTTCAAATCCGGGGACCCATTCGGAGGCTATTTGAGCGGCGAGGAGAATAGAAGGTCGAGCACGGGAGAGTCGACTTGTGTTGCGAGGATGGTCGTGCATTCGCGCACGAATTTGAGGATGGTGGTCACTTTTAGCCTATCCCCTTGCCACTCGTTGTTGAGGTTAAAATGAAAATGATGAAAGCGCGATCTCACCAAGTGTTCACAAATCTTGTACCACAGACAGAGCTTGATGATCGAAGTAATGAGTGCAAGTAACGTGTAATGCACGTGCCGTTTGTTGCAACTAACATGCAGTGCGCCAGTCAGTTCTCGGCGGCCCAAGAAGAATAAAAACCCACCTCAAACTGCACGCACAACGACTCAGCCCTCAACAAATGCGCCACCTACCCCTGCTCCTCCGCCGTATCCTCCACCACTACATACCTGTCCCTATCTCCCTATCTCCTTCACGCCTTTACCGGCCCACCACAGACGGCAGGACCGTCTGTTCGGTCCTTGATTGTCTCGTTCTTGAACACGGTCGAGATGACGCTGTGCGCTATCGAATGGCGCATGGAAAATTGGAGCGAGACGTAGTGCGGGATGGCGAGCAACATAGGCACGGACTTGTACGAGTTGATCAGGGCGACGAGACACCGTTGCAAAGGTTCGTTGCCGTTTGCTGGGCGTGCAGATCCGAGCTACAGCAGATCTGCGGTCAGGCACATATGTGCAGAAATAAAACGCACTCCACTGAGTACTCTTTGACTTTGCTGTGCGCAAAGGTCATGTGTGATCCATGTATTCGAGTCTGTTAGGATGACAGCTGAGAGAGATATTCGTGAGCGAGACCAAAAGCGTGGTGATGTCTTGTATCGACAAGTCTGGTCGAGCCTGCGACCACGTCATCAGAACGTCTTTCGTTCGCGCGTATTTCATCTCACGTACCTTCATGAGTTTGACGACTAAGTGACCTTCGTGCTGGAGACGAACCGTTCACCTCTATGAAACTAGTGAGCCGGGTCACGGTCAGCAAACGGACAACGTGAGAGCTCACCTGGATTCAGTCCCGGCGGACATACATTTTGGCGCTGAGCGCTGAGCACTCAGCCTTGTATCTTACAAGCAGGAAGTACTTACTTATCGATTATCAGCTGGGGGATGGCTGAGGTAAGTGTAGACCCGGAAAGTTGCGGAAACGTACCACAAGAAAATCAACATCGCGGCAATCCCCGAGATTGTGACGGAACACTTGTTCACGCTCCTCGAGGCATACATCTTTCTCGATAAAGTGTCCAAAGGCAAGTACCCCCCTCTTCCTGGTTCCGTATGGTCGTTCTCATGAAGCGACCGCTTTCTTTTGAACTTGTCGCTTGCTCGTGGGCCGGATTACTACACTGATATCGTGTATGAAACTACAGTGCCGCCTCGGCCCCAACCGATTTCACTCAGCATCGGTCCTTCGCTGACGTCGTCGTCCGAGGCGCTGTCCACTCCCACTCCCACAACACCCACAGCACCCACGAAGAAGACCAAGAGCCAAAAACGCTGACGAAGTAGATGAGTCCCAAGTAGGTGTCCGCTGCGGGCGGTACGACAGCCTCGCACCTCCGCTGCGGTGTGCAAGGGACAAGGGGGGCGCTCAGTGACCGGCGCCGGTGAGCGTCGGGCTGGATCGAATATTCGCGCTGGTTTAGCTCAAATGGATTAAACTGGGGAGGAGGAGCAAGGAGAAGGTAGCGTCCGTGATCGCGGTGGGGAATGGGTTGTTGGAGGAGCGAAACAAGTTGGCCCAAAAGTTTTGGGAGGCTGGGATCAAGGTACGTTGAGCTTTTTTTTTCTGGCTTGGGACGGACAGACGGAATCACTCATTGATATCGAACACTACTATAGAAGAACTTCCTTGCCAAACGAAAGCTGAATTGCCGGCGCAGTTCGCCGGCGGAAAAGGACGAGGTTCCGTTCAATATATCACTTGGTGTCGACGAGCTCAAGCAAGCTCTCATCGTCGTCAGGGAGCAAAAGTGGGAGTTCCTGGATGGCAAAACGGTCAAGTCGCACGCAACGGATCACGAGACCAAGGCGAAGCGAGGGGAGGTTGTCGAATGGATTCAGCGGACACCGACGTCTCTAGGGTGGTCGAGCGGGAGGTCGATCTGATCGGACGGTCGACGTCGTTGCGTAGGTGTACATTGATGATGACTGTTCAACGTTCAGTACTAGTACTCAGTCTTAATGTTGGTCCGCAATCCGCAATCACCACAATCTGCAAATTACCTGGTCTTGCTCGATTCCTTCTCCCCTTTTTTCTTCCTTCTCCGAACTCCAGCACGCTGCCGGTGCCGGACCTGTGGTCATCGTTAATGGTAGCCAGCATAGGTGCGATGCACTTGTCGTCTTTCTCGACAAAGATCATGGTTCATGCACATGTCCCATTGAAGATTACGAAACGGCGTGTTACGGACTTGTCGTCGGAGCTCCGATATCAGACATTGCGTGCAAAGATAATGGACGTGAAGAATCTCGGTCGCTTTTCGCGTGACCTCTGGGACTCGGATGAGGTAGACTTCCTGCAGACGTGACTGTTCTGCCTCGCTCTCGTATCTGGTGGTGCCCCACTGCCACGTTCTCTCTTCTACCGTTGTTCACGGTGTCCCAAACTTGAACGAGGAACAATCATTTGAATCTGCGTTCATCCTCCAGGAATCCTGGTCCGTTTACGATCCAACGCATTATGGGATGCCAGTTGGAGCACCCGGAGTTTGCCTACCTGTCTGTATGTCACACCATGGTTGGATACAAGGATGGCCCGGACGAGGTGATCCACTGCGATGGACGACGCACATACAAACGAGATCACCGTGACGTCCAAGTTTACGAGAATATGTTGGAGTGGTTGACTGGATCACACTCGAGCGGCGTTGGCACTTCAGACGACGACGAACTCCTTGGCTGGTGTTCCGTTCGATCAGCGGGAATGTATTTACTGTACATATCGGTGCCTATTACCTAATTATGCGCATGATCCGTGTCTGTTTTGTATCTTTGTATGCCAGTGGTTGCCTTCGTCAGTACGGTATATATTCGCTATGTTTCTTCACATACATGTACATACATGTACAGTAACTTGAATACTATTTGCGACCAGTATCAAATGTGCGGATGGGCCTCTAGTTCTGTGGACGACTGGTTTATTGAGAAGCATGACGGCCGTCACCAACGCCGGGCCGCCGCGATCGGGTATATGATGGTCCTCGCGAGCTCACTGTCCAGAAATCCGTGCATACCAAGTACTGGCTGTGTGCCAGTGGGCGCCGCCACGTGGCACGTGAACGCGTGAACCTGGATTTAGTTGTATCGACATTGATTTGGGCATATTGCTACCTTTCCAAAATATTTTTCCGCCAGCTCGGTCACTCTATAAACAATTCCGGTCGCCACTCGGAGCATCATTTCTTCGCGGTACTAGAGCCGCAATGTATCTTTTAATTGACTCATGGAGAAATTCTCCTACTCACTGTCTTTCCCCCTTCTCTTTATGCTGTGTACAACGAGGCTGAAGGGCTCAAATTGGATTGGAAACGTGATCATCCGATCATATCGGGCAAGAACCCGACGAGCTATATACTTATGTAAAAGTATAAGGATACGGCACATTGGCTCTGAATCAAATCAAAACGCAACAAGATGAGCGCAAAACACGCCCCCAGTGGGCCATGGTGAAGGCTCAAAATGGATATAGAAACGTGACGCAGCAGCACGCTGAGACGGGCATCTTAGAACTCGACGAGACCTAAAAGTACAAAGACGCAAGAAGGACGGCAAGGGATAAGAGTAGTACTTAATAATGATTCGGATGCTGAGCGCTGAATCATGACAAACCGCAACTTCGCAGCAAATTCCTGGACCCCTTTAGGGGTCTAGGTTTATCCGAATCACTAGGGCTCTTCTTGTGACACTGTCTGATCTCTTGGGCGGGAACTGGCTTAGTGGGGCTCTTCTTGTCTGTCTGATCTCTTGGGCGGTGAACTGGCTTAGTTGACTCATACTGTTTGTATGTGTTGGATGTATACCACCACAGAGTGGCGCACTCCCGCCAACTTCGTATTCTCGATCGCGCGATCATCCTCCACGGAATCTCACGGTGCGTAATGCATACTAGTCTGCTTGGATTCATGCTGACTCTTTCCGCAGTTGTGCTGCCGGAAGGTGTAAGTTACGTCGTTGGTGAGAATGTCTCGTCGTTGGCGACCGCACGGGTATACCTCTAGGTATCCGCGCGCTGACCCATACCCCCCATGGCGGGTTCCCCGCGGGTCCTCCGTGGCGCGGATGACGACTATGCGACTACGACGCAACGACAAGCCTAACACGGCGATGACGATGCACGCACGCTTGTCCCCTCACCAACACAACGACTCGGACGCGTGCACACGCACCCTCACCTGCAACGTTGACAACGACGCACCTACACACGCCTCCTCACGTGCAACGACAGACGACGACGCGACAGTGCGCGCGCACGTCCCCTCATGTGCAACAACGAGACGCAACGCTGGCACACACACGTCCCCTCACCTGCAACGATGTCACTGACGATGCGACGACGAGGTGCGTTCCCGCCACTCTCCCTCTCATCCTCACCCACACTATGACGACGACGACGCGCATCACACCGTGACCCCCTCATCTGCAACAACAACAACGCGTGCACGCACGCACCCTCACGCGCAACGTCGACGGCGATAACACGACGAGACGACTCGGTCGGACGGACGGACGGACGCCTCCTCACTCACAATGATGACACAACGACGCTCACACCTCACCCCCTCTCGTCACTGCCCATTCCGGCATCAACGACATTTGTCGTCGCGTCGTGTCCATTGTCGGCGCTGTTTGCATCCGAGTCGTCGCGAATACGCGTCGTCGTTGTGTTGTGAGTCGGTGTCGTGTAATTTCCACTCATTTCCCTTGCCTTCCGCACGCACGCCCCCTCATCCGCAGCGACGACACGACGACAACGCAATGTCACGGTGGCACCACGATTAACATCGATGACTCGATGATGACGCGGACGACTCAACGACAACCCAACGTGGCACCACGACACGAAGTCCTCCGAGTCATGATATTGCTTTATTTTTATTGTCTCATCATCATACAGGAACATCGAAACCCTCCCTCGCCTCCGACCAAGCTGACTCGCAGGGAACCTCTCTTTTCGAGAGACGTGTTGAGTGGAAGACTCATTGACACAGTGTGCGTACTACATGCACGAGGCGTTTTCCAACTCGCTGTTGGACAAGATAATGTCACGCTGTTCCTTACAGCGTTCTGACTCGAAACGTGTGGATGTGTAGATTAATGTGATGTGTTGTCCTTATTAGCCAATACTGGGACTACTCTGAGCTACCTGGCCCAGGCTACTTGTACAACTTTTGTTTAGATGTCGAAGTAAACACATGAGTTGAAGAGTGAATGAAACCGTTGAACGAACGAACCGCAACTTGTAAACAAGGTATTTGCCGACATAGTTCCCAGATCCGAATCTGCAGGTCGTAGCCGGGGATTCAATGTTCAGAAACCGTTAAGTTACGGTTTTTTTTGGGTATATCGATTCCGTACTTCCGAGTTGTAAGAGCTCTCTGATTGGAGGAGAGGTGTAATGCAATGGATAACTCCCACGGTGCTGAATAGATTCGTTTGACAAAATCATTTTTCAACCTCTAAGCCAAGGCTTGCCAAGAACTGCTTCCTGAGCGCCTTCCTCGCGATCGCCCTCAGAGAGAATTGTCGGCGGCGGTGATCGGTTTATGATGCTTGCTGAGTGTGTATTATAATAAACCACAGGTCGAGCTGTGGAGCCTTTCTCCAGTGCCTCAGGTAGAGATTTGGATCGCGGCCTATGATATTCTTGCTGTGGCGAATGGCCGTTAGTTTATCAAACACTAAATCATTGGCTTTTGCCATGACATTGTGAGACTCATAATGTATATATACCCGGGATGGAGTGCCAGCACTGTGGTCCAAAGTTGGTCCAAGGTCCGTACATTGACGACGCCGGCCCATCGGCATTTATTTAGAACAAAGTCCGAGTACTATCGCACGAGACAGATCGTGAAACAGCCTCTGAGTCAGAGGCCGGTGATGCGGCGGCGTGCGATGGTCACCGGCCCACATCGTCTTGTAAATGGAGAATAGATACCCACTCAGGCTGGCATGCATATGCCTAACGTTGACGTCTTCACGGTGTTTCGCGAACCGCGGATTACGGAACGACCGCAACACGTTCATTCTTGAAAGGTCAATCAATCCCCTTGAAGAATCTCTCCGAGTCCACGATCTCTAGCAGCTCCGTTGGGGTCGACTCCCGCGACGCCCTGAACAATTCACAGCCCCGTCGGAATAAGCTTACATATGGATAGTATGATACTACCTTCCACTCACTCTCGGCAAACGGGCTTCTTCTGCCATAATCGTCTCCGAGCCATCATATATGACATAATGTAAGTTATTCAAATCTGTTTCAAACTTATCTCTCTGCTTCTAGTCCCGTTTCGCCCTACAATGTATTCTTCATAGTCCCACTTCTTGTACTCATTTAATTCATGTTCGACGAACAAGTAAGTGTACACTCCCCTCCACGAAATACCTCAGGTCTTTCCCTCCTCCCGGTTGCAGATATGATTCCCACTCTATCACCACAAGTAGATTCATGCCACCCTGCGCAACAGTTTCAGAGCTGGAAAGTACAGATCCATCGCAAGACGCAAATACTCCAGTTGGCCTATCTTCTCAAGGATAACTATGATCGTTTCAAACAATCGTTCAAGTTTACAAGACCTCGGCCGTCCGCCACTTAGAGGCTTCCTTGTGCGTGACTTTCCGAGCCTTCTTCACAGCCGTCCTGTCGCTAACGGTCCTATCGCAGTCTGGAGCTCGACTTGACCATCAACGACTGCAAAATTGCCTGCGACCGCGTCAAAACATTGGCCACGGTCAGAAAAGGCGTCTTTTAACGTTAACTTTACCACCCTCCGTCCGGTCATCCGAAAAGAGCCAAGGGAGTCGTTCTCTCCATCAGCACGTTCAATTATCCGATATGGTTGTCCCTCGGCCCAATGGGTTGTTCTTTTCCCATTGTTCGTCGTGTGCTCCCATTCTGACGGCGTCTGTGTTGCATTAGATTGGCGCTATTGCAGCGGGCAACTGTTTCGTGCTCAAGCCGTCCGAGCTAGCGCCCGCCACTGCCAGCGGACTTATTGCGGAACTCGTTCCCCGATATATGGATCCCGACGTCGTGCGCGTCATCATGGGAGGCGCCACCGAGACAACCAAAGTATACACCCCTCCCTCTTGCCAGTGGAGAATCAGCAGTGATATGATCCACTGAATTATTGCCTCACAGCTTTTGGAACTACCCTGGGATCAGAGTGAGCATTTCTAGCAGCTTTTGTATCGGAATTAGCGTGTGAACAGTGTTCGACAGTTTTGTACACTGGGAACGGGCGGATGGCTAAGATCGTGTGCGCAGCGGCTGCCCAGACGCTGTCGCCTATCAGCCTCGAGGTGGGTCCGGGTATATGCGCGTGCTAGAGTATGTGGTGACCGACCGTCAGCTCGAGGGCAAGTCTCCCGTCGTCAGTGACCCCAAATGCGATCTCAAAACGGCGGCGAAACGAATCATGGGGCAAATGCGTCAACGCAGGACAGACCTGTGTCGCGCCAGACTATGTTCTTGTGCAGGAAGACGCTCAGGATGCCATCGTCCAGGCAAAAGAAGCGTTCGTCCTCATAACATCAATATCTGACAGACCCTCGTCCCCTTTAGGCATCACGAGCTTTATCCGAATGGCGCACTTACATCGCCTGATCTCAGTCATATTGTCAGCAAGTGTCATTTTGATCGGATCAAATGCCTGCTCGACAAGGCGTCCGGAGGTATCGGGTTTGGTGGGCAAACGGACGAATCCAGCTTAGTGATGGCGACTCGTTCATGTAGGTCGATGGTTCCATAAAGCGGCAGAATACTAACTGGATGGGACAGAGAATTGTTTGGTCCACTGCTTCCTATAGTACCCCATCAAGGATGTCGATGCAGTCATTGAATTCATCAACATCAGGTATGTGTTGCGGAGGAGCGCATGACCGTCGTCGTGATCGCACGCAGAGATCATCCACACGCATTGTCCGTCTTCTCGCAAGACGCAAACTTCAAGAACAAAGGCAAGGGACCGGTCGGATCCGACGCGTCGTGAGATTGACTGTAGTTGTCCCAGTATTCGACAATACGCAGAGTGGCCCAGCGATCACCAATGACACGCTGGTTCACTGCGGAGGTGGGTGGCATTTTTATCGAAAATTGTTTGTTCTAAAGGACCGGTTTCGCAGGCGACGGCCTCCCATTCGGCGGTATTTGGCCGAGTGGATGTGAGTATGCTTCCTTATTGCTGCGCTCAAGGGACTCAAACATGAATTTGGCTTAGCTGGTTATCACGGACGCAAGATTTGTTCACTCACCAGAGTGTTTCGCTCGACTCCCGTTCATAGTACGCGTGAACGACATAAAATGTTTGCTAAGCTGACTCGAATTGTGGAATATTCATGGTTGACGTTGCGCTCAGGCTGGGGTCAAGGTATCCCCCTTATAGCGTAAGCTCGTTGTGCCCATCAAAGGACCAGTGTTTTCCTGATCATTTCCTCGCATAGGTGAAGAAAGAATCCTGGTCGAGGAATATGTTTGGCACGCGACTCCCGCTCCGTCGTTCGCCGACGCCTAACACCAAGACCAGACGTAGTTGACATGAGGTTCATTGATTCTGTTTCTGAACTCGGTCTGCAACAACATCCAGGATGGTTTTTTATGAAGCTGAAAATACCTTGAGAGACGTACAGCTCCGTATGACAAAGTTCGGCGCACCGTAATGCACCGGATAGAACACATGCAAAGCCATTCTACAGACGCTACGATTCGACATCCCGGACCATCGTCCGGGAATAGGTTTCGTATTTCGTGTCCTTCGTTATAAGATACCCCCTGTTTACATTTCAGGATCTTTAAAAATTGGTACTCTCATTGGCGCATGTTGTCTGGAACCCTATCCTGTCACAATGATCCCCATTACTTACCTCGTGTTTTGCTAGTATGCAAGCAACGTGCTTGGATCTCAGCTCTGGCTGCTGCACACGCCCCCGGGGCGAGAATCCGGATGGCAGTATGCCCGTAGTTCTGATAACGTATCCGAGACCAAAAACTTCCATTTGTTCACTCATATTGTCCTCCCGACAGTACTAGTAGCCGATCATCCATCAGCAAATCCAGGAGTAGCTGTCCAGTACTGTCCAGTACTGGACAGCATCATAGTACTGATAGTGAGGGTCCAACTAGACAGTACTGTCACAGTGCTATCATAGTTTCATAGTATTTCAATAGTGTTGCATAGTATCGGTACAACACCAGAGTAAATCATAGAATCAATAAAAGTCTTCAGTTCACCATAGTATATGGCTGTTACCTATACTCTGACAGAATATACCAGCATTAGAAAATGCAACAGAATAGAACAGTGTCTGAAGTACTAAATATATATCATAGTACATCATAGAGCATCATAGTGTATCATAGTGCATCATAGTGCATCATAGTACATCATAGAACCAATAAAGTTTACAGTTCATTATATGGCTAGTGGAGATATTTAAAATACTTCTATCCTCCCCTGGATGTTGATTAAAGCAATATGACATTGGGCTATGATATCAGACACATGCAGATATCAAACTACATGACAAAAACCATACTATCTAATCAAGATCTACAGCATAATCCTCATCATTGCTGGTATTACCATCTGAGTCATTACCAACTACTCCACCAGTACTAACACCAGAAATCAGCATAAAATGATCAAGTTCAGATAACATATCAAAGACATACCTGCCAGTCCGTGCAATCTCACGACACAACCTTTCAAGCTTACCACTATGCACCTCATCTCTCTCAAGCTGCAGGATGAGTTCATTATACTTTCGCCACTTAGCAAGGTAGTTATCCCGACTGAAATATGAATATTTGGCTTTGCCATTTGTCCTATACCCGTCAAGAATACACCGTATCTAAAAAATAATGTAAGCGTGATAACGAACGAACAGTGGGACTTACTGCAGTAACCACAAAGGTCAACGTGTTATTCGGAATGCGTGTTCCAAACTCACCAGGGCAGAGGTTGCCAATGCGGTTCTCACGACCAAAAAAGAACACGTGAATCAATTCACGTATCGCCGGGTGTCCGAAGTTGTTGGTATGGCCCTAGAAGAGTTAGTAACACGATCTGAAGTTGAGGCAAATAGACCGTGACCTACCTCATCATCTTTTCCGCCATGTGCAAACACCGATTTCTTGATCAGATGCTCAGCAGCATGCTTCACGTGATGCCGAGTCTCGATCTTTGAGAGTTGGGCATCCGCGACAGGGAAAAGATCATAGTGCGCACGGACGGTACCGGCTGCCGCCTTCTTGAGCTCGCCACGCCACGAGGCAAGATCCTCAAACAGCTGGGGGGTGGGGGTTAGCGAAGCACGGATGATGCTGGACGAGGGACTATACGAGTATGCACATCTGCCTTCTATACTCCGGGTAGTACCCCTTCTCGACCGTCCGTCGTTCTCGCCTCCACCTCCTGACGGTCATGTCAATCGCCTCTGAAATGAAGCCCGTTGTAGCCGATTTGCGATGTGGCCAAGGTTCGCGGATGGCAGCGTATGTCCGAGTCTCGATCTTGCACTCTTCAAGGAAGTCAGTCCATTTCGACGGATAAAAACCTAGCTGAGTTGGGTCCATGCACTGATCTTGCTTTGGAGTTTTCGAATGACGTTTTTGTCGAGAACGCTGGGCATCATCTTCGCTTTCGTCAGGATCAGCAGAGGCTCTGTTCTGCTGACGTGTAGCGGCCAACGGTGGCCGGGGTCGCCTGTTCCTAGCGTAGTAATCCTCCACGACATTGGTATCCTTTAAAAAGTTCAGAAACTTGAAGATGACGAAGGGGAAACTTATACGTACCTCGTTGGCATTGACGGGGAATCGTTCGTGGCCTGGATCGCTAACTTCATCATCACCTCCTGGATCTGTGGGGGCCTTCTTTTTTCCAGTGAGAATATGAACGAGAGCTGACGGGACTTACCTCATCTTCCTCGTGAGGACCACCATCTTCCTCTTCGTCGTCCTCGACCCCCGACGCAACCGCGGGCTCCTCGTCATGATCATCAATTTTGTTACTTGCATTCTCAGAGTCAGACGATCCAGGGACAAGCTCCATTTTCTCCTCGTTGCTTTCCTCGTCGCCAGGGAGGCAGTCTAGGTCGTTGTGGGTTTCTCGGACATCCTCAAAAGCGGTCTTGCTGGCCTCCGTCTTTCGGCGTTTCAGGGCTTGGCGTTTCCGCTCGGCCGCAATGATTTCCAAGCCTCTGGCGAAGGTGGGTATACTCAAAGTGGGGGCGGAGTCCTCGTCCGATGGCTACGAAGATATCAGTGAAGCATCGGCAGCTTTAACGTTGACACACAATCCTGAATCCGAACCTCTCGTTAGGTTTCTCCTTTGCTGTCTTGCGTATTGAGACATTCTCACTGGATGAATTTGAAGTTGAAGATTGACGCTGTGGTGGTCACGTAAGGTCACGGTGAGGTCACGGTGGTTACACAATACTGGACACGAGGCTTACCCTTTTTCTTCCATGCTTTGGCGATGCGGGCGCCATCGGATTGCGTACCTCACCATAAGCGTCGAGCTGATCCGATTTCTTCTTCTTTTGGTGAATGGTGATGGCATCACCAAACTTCTTCAGCTGCTCCACAGCGCCACCAGTACCCCTCAAAGTACGTTGGCTTCTACGATTACTGCCTGCCTTTGCCTTCTTGGAAGACAGAGCTGTACTACCTCCCTCGTACTGGCGCCGTTTGCGAGAGGTGTTCGACATCCACGGAGAGAGAGGTAAGAGAGGTAAGAGAGGCAGGAATCAAGTCGCAGCGGCGGGTCAAGCTTTATATATACAAATGTTTTACGTATCTTACGCGTCGTACGTACATATTTACGTACTATGTTCAAAACGGCGACTTCGTTAATTATACTTTGTATCACGTGGATTCGGTTGCGCCTCGCGGTTTCTTCGAACTTGTGAGGGTGCGCAAGGCCACAGAGCTTGAAGGTGACGGTGGAGACCTCTTCAGTCGTGAGGCATCAATAGGGGAGGATTTTGGAGTACTTGGACGCATTTGTGGCAAAGAGGGCGAGAGGTTGTTGGCATAACGGTGAAGGAGGTTGATGATCCTCTGATGACTAAGGGGTTCCGCTTGGTTCAGCCCCTCCCTGCGGTCGTCCTCCACCTTGACCAGAGCCCTCCACTCCTTGGCTAGGTGCTTCAGATTGTGAAAGTACGGGGTGAACTGTTCGTCAATGATTTTGTTAGGGGCGTGAACGAAGGTACACTTCGCGTTGAAAGCGTGGGTCAATCCACCCGTCGTCATCGCCGCCTCACCCCACCCATGGACTATCGATGTATTGTTTTCCGGTGGGGTGCAAACTGCACCGTTGGGCCCAGAGTGAAGAACACAAATCCACATGAAGACGTAGAAAAAAGACTCGAGGTCGTCCGCAACCTCGTGTATTACCTCGTAGTCCTCTCTCGCGTTAAGTCGAACAGCCTGCCGCAAGATCGCCATTGACACAAATGGTAACGTCCCCTGTTGTGATGCACTGTTTAGTATATACGGAGAAACGATCGTAGAGTTCGATTTCACTCACAGTTCCTTTCGGGTACTGGGTCGTAGCACCGAAACGCATCGCATAGTCGAAATCGATCAGGAACAGTGGCCTATCACCGTGTGTGGAGTGTCTGAAGACCATGTTGTTTGGGCTAACATCTCTGTGAAGGACACCTTTCACCGTGGCGAGTCTTTCATGAACTATATATGGCTATTAGGACTAACACAAATTTTACTGAACAGACAGACATACTCTCTAGTCCCGCTATCAATCCGTAAAGAAACTCCCTCTGCGATCTAAACGAAGACAGAGGATCACCAACTGAGGTCAAGAGGAGACGCCTGTGTACGCGGGTGACAAAACGGGGGGTCAAGTCGCGATCCCATTGACTAGGTCTGTGGCGCGAGGTAGCGTCATCCCGCCCGTCGAACTGGACTGACCAGGCTTTGACGAGTCTCGGGACACCTTCAATGTCAGAGATGTGTTCGAGAATGGAGGGTTCGTGGTCAACTAAACCCTCCTCGAGCCAGGCATCCTTGATTACGAAGTCATGTTCGTCCAAGTCCAGGTTGTTTGGACGGGGGGGTGCGTCGCATGGTCGGACATGGAAAACGTTGGTACCACGCCCAATGAATCCATTGCTCGTCCATAAGATCGAGACAATATTGTATATCGTACCGTCGATCTCGATCGTACCGATCAACGGGAGCGGTAGTTGCTGACGGGGGCGTGGAGGAAAGATGTCGATTGTCGGATCGAAGCCAAGAATGGATTTGTTGGCGTAGGCGAACGTATGGATGATTCGGCAGGTTTCTGCGATGTTACCATGGAAATTGACAGGGGGGGAAACTACGATTCCGGAACGGTCGAACAAATGAAGTCGTAGTTCTCCACGCGCCACAGAAAAGGCGAGAACGTAACGCCGCCATGGCTGCGAAGTCAGCAGGATATATGCTTTGGTGGAGAGCGTCTTGACGAGAGTAGTATTTTTCTTGAGGTCTGAGCTGGTGAGTTCGCCGAGTACTTGGGGGTTGCTCCAGGTAAGCAAGTCGGCATGGTCATCCCCATCTTCGAGAAGGATAAGGTCGGGTTTGCGGCTCCATTGGGCTTGCCCATCCTCCGAAGGCAGCCGCCTGGTGGAGAAGTAGCCGTACCAACGACGTGCACAGCTAGCAGCCTGAAGAGAGGGGGAGTTGGAGGCTGCCGAATCAGAGGGAATCGCTGTTGCAAGCGCGTTGAGGAAAGCCGACCACTGAGCCTCCGGTGGTACTGGCCCCTTCTTTTTCTTATTTGCCCCCTGATAATAATCCTTGTCCCGAGAGGAATCTCCATCATATGCTGCCCCTTTGCGAGGAGCAGCATTCAAGGACGAGTTCCAACCTTCGTCCGTCTTCCCGCTGTCTGTAGCGACTTCTGTGTCTGTGTCGCGCGATGGTTCGGTACTGCCCTGCTCGGAATCCTTTTCTACAGGGCTACCCGCGACCGCACCGGCGATTGCGCTGTTGGAATAGAGGGTGCATGGTCTGGGGAAAAGGTGCTGCTCCGTTATCGTATCTGCGATACAATTGTCGGCTTCTCGAGAGATAATCCCCGTGACGTTCCACTTTTTGCTACTGGCGTTATAGAGGACGGGTGGTTTAGGTAGCCTCCTCTTTGTCTGCAGAGGCCCTTGTGAGCGCTTGTGATTTGACCGAAGATTGCGAGATGTAGAAGCCTGTGAGACTGGAAGGGGGTCTTCGTTGGCTACAATACTGCGGAAGATGTTTCCATATCTCTGGTTCAGATCTATTGGCTTGACTTCGAACGAGAGGCGGGGAATGAGTCGAGTGATGAGACTAGAATGAGATTTGCGAGATTTGAGAGCCGCTTCGTCAAGGCATCGTCCAGTTAGCTCCCGTGTCATTATTTCGTCCATGGTCGGCACCAAACGGCCACTGATTGGGGTAGCAGACGAGCTGAGCTTTTGCAAGAATTCTGCGTGTTGCGACATGGTAGTGTTGGCAGTAAGTCAGTTCAATCATTAGTGCCGCGTGTCGCTGACAGGAAAACCCAAGTTCTTTCACCGAACAAAACACGTATAAATTCTCCATAGAGTTTGGTATCAGGGTATATGTAGACCGTGTCCTGCATATACAGCTCTCATAGATCCTCCTAGCTCTCCAGAAAAATACGCCCAGGACAAATATGATTGCATAGTATGCTAATCCATGAATTACGGCGTCGCGCTCTTCCACACGTTTGACTTCTTGAGCCACCGGTAGGCGAAGTGTTCTAGGTTTATAATATACCGTCATTACGACGAGCAATCGTGGTCAAGCACACACTAACATCAAGTGATAAGACCCACATTTTGGTTTGTAACAGATCGCCAACCTTTCTCGGTATTAGTGGGCACCTACGTCGGCGATTCAGAAGAGTAAGGCAATGGGCGGGGACTTCTAACAGAGTGGTACTTGAACGAGTGGAAGGCGAATGGTTGCGGGAGTCCGGGGCCTTGGCTGGTCTAGGGGATGCTTCACTTACGTCGAAGAAGGAAGCATATGTGCAATCGACGGTAGATGAGTTCGTCGATGGGTGGGAAGTTGCTGCTGCAAGAGCCCTGGCAAGATTAGCGAGCAATGCTCACGGGCGCACAGGGAGTGGGGGGGACGCAACGAAGGCACAGGGAGTGGAACGAGACGAGGGGATTGTGGATTGTTGTTGTCACCGAGTCGAGAGAGGGAAAGTGTGAGGTTGTTGGTTGTTCATGTTCACCACGCATCCTGACGAACACCTAGGACAGAAGATGAGCGTCTGAACGGGTTGGATAGGCAAACGGTAGAATGTGGGCGAACGCACGGCGAAGTACATATCAATCCATCTGGAAACGACTATATGGTTCGGCTTGCGAGTCGAGAGTAAGGGGCGGAGACGACACACCTGAGAACCACATTTGGCCGCGCCGATGCGATGGGTGAGCATGCACAGCTCGCGAACGTGTGCGGAAGTTATTGCGGAGCGGGTGGTGGTGGAAAGACACACGACGCCGCATCGAGAGTTGCTACTGATTGTGTCGAGGGTGCGCGCCGCTTTACCGTTGGGCTCATGGAGGTGCTGCAGTGTGCTACAAGGGTAGTGCGAGTGTGAATGGGCAGGTCAAGGCCGGCGTGAGTGATGGGTTAGCAACGACGTGCGAGGCGTTTGCGAATGCGTCGGTGTTTGACGCGAGGAAGCTATAGCCTGGCAACCGCGTTCGCGCGAATTGAAGTCAAAGGTGCCACTCTTCAAAGCTTCAAGCTTCAAGTTCTTATAGGTGCTTGAAGCTACACCAAACTGTTAAAAAACCTCACGTGCCTTGATTCGCCATGACAGAACGTTCTATCTTCCTCCCGAATAGAGGCTCATAATTGGGTCCTTGATTCACACTCAGAGCTGGCACAAAAAGACATAACTCAAGTACAACACACAGTACAAGCAGTTATATGACGCAATGGATATTACCGAAGATCCACATAAAATTCGTCATTACAAATTCCACTAGGACATTGAATAAATTCTCGGTTTATAATCAGTCTATACATCTCTACGATGAAAGGTACATATTGCTTACGAGGAGAAGACGGGTTCAAGTGACGACGCCGTGGTGTTGGCCACGACACGACACGAGAAGAATATAGAGGTCGTCCAGTACGACGGATATTATCACACCATTGCCCAACGCTTGCGTTTGCCGCTGCAAGGGCTTTTTTAAAGTGTCGAACTTTCAACCGATTGAGCTGGGTGTGACACACATGCTCGGAAAGTTCAGAGGTGGCGAGGCGAACTTGTGCTCGTAGGACCGCTCGTTTAGCACGAGCGATCTCCAGGTGGAGATAAGGAGCATCAGGGTCGGTCATGTAGCTCAAAGACTGTACCACGATCAGCAAATTTGCCAAAAACCCGGTGACTGGACATGACGATAGCTACTCACTTGTTCCGAGATGACTTCCACTTGAGGGTCTTCGAGTTGGTCTGAATCTGGAATATCAGTGTCGACCATGACTCCGAGAACGTCGTGACGCAATTCGTGGGGTGGAGTACTCGGCAGAGTGGGAGAAGGTGGTGCGGAAGGAGTAGGGGCGTTGGCAGGTTCGGATGCAGGACGAGCGATGGAATCAACTAGAAGTTTTCTTGGAGTTGGAGTCGACGCAAGAAGGATGCTAGCCTGTTTGATTTCGTCCGGATTCGAGGTCAATGGAAGAAAAGAGGGAGACGAGGGGGGAGGGGGGAAAGGGACCGAGGACATTGCTACAGGTTGGCGAGGGACTAATTTCTCAGCGGCCCCAGTCCTTGAGTAAAAAAGTTCAAACCTAGCAGGGCCAAACAACTTGGGCTCAAATCGACAAAGGGTCCTTGCAGAGATTCTTAGAAGTACAGCTCACCGGGCTTGCAAGGCCATGTCACCACGGTAAGGTGAATCGACAGTCTGGGGATCTCACTGTTGCAAATATATATTAATATATAATAATAATACAGCTGCTTTGTCCGAGAACTACGCGTTTGACGACCGCGATAATCCCGGACCGAAACCTCGTTTGAGTGTACTGCTCCGAGTCAGCATCATGGGCCAGGCCGTTTACGATTATGCCTGCATCGCGCACTCTTTTATCTGCCTCACTTACTTTGCCGTCCTCCTCGCGCACTGCCCCACCGATCCATTATAAACTCCCTAGGTGGCGACTCAAGATCTGCGATATTCTTACCATCGGACTCTAGTACTGATTGCCATGCGAAGAGCTAGCTTCAGTCAACGGCATTCACAACTCTGCTATCGAGAGCATGCTTCCCGTTCCCTGGTTGTCCTCCAAACCTGTGATGGGAACTCAGCATTCAAACGTCATCTGATGGGAGGGCAGAGCCGCCTGCTCGGCGACGAACACGTTTTGCCATAGATTCGGAGGTTCTCAGTTAGTCATACTACCGGAAATGAATAATACAAACCAATTGGAGTTTGTCCGGATGCACAAGAAAATGACTTTGGCCCGTCCAAATCCTACGTCGTTTCGGAACACCGTGACGTAGGCGAGCATTCAAGCACTTTTGACTGGACTCGCGAGCGTTGACGCACATCTTGCCTAGGTATGGGATAGAGTCGTTGTCGGCAGTACATTCATGAATGAGCTGCGGGACACCGTGTGGTAAACCAGCCAACGCATCGTCCTCTGCAGCGCCAACGCCGTGTGATCCAGATCCATCAAACATATTCTCGTAAAACTTGGACGTGATCCTGTTCGTATGTGCGTCATTCACCACCCACATCGTCCCTATCATAGTGTTGTGATCTTCAATGGGATGTAAACAGGATCTCTGTCGAAAAAGATTACGGAATTCACGACAACGACAGGTCCAGCACCTGCGGCATGCCGGAGTTCGGAGAAAGAGGAGGAATCGAGGGATTGCAGCTGAACGTTAAGAGTGAACTGCCTATCGTGCTGATCGGGATCAGGTGGATCTTCGCATGAATATAATTGAGTGTGTTCCGAAAATGTCGCTGGATCATGTCCGGAGGCGTCACACCTTCGATTCGTTGCGACAGGTGGAGGTACGAAGCCGAGGACAAGGGGTGTGGTGATGGTAGTATCGATGGAGGTGATGAGCTCTACGATCGAGACGATGAATTTGGGGCGAACTGTGATGATGTCGAAAACTCGTCAGCATGGGACTATCATTATAAGAACCCACCATCATCTTGTTGTTGATGCTGCATTATGCCGGGAGCTCAGTCAGAGTAGACATGGTCCTTCTCCGGGCATAAGACATGCAGACCAAGAAATAATAGTACTGAGCGAGATTAGACTCGGCGGATCGTCTGGCTTCATACTCAGAATAAGCTGCATGATGAGGCAATTCGAGTGCAGTTGAATGTGTCACCTCCGGCATCGGCTACGTGCTGTTGAGCGTCGGGACAAGGAACGCGATCGCAATGCCCCTGCCGGCCGCCCACGTCTTAGGTCCCTGGTGGTCATCAACTACATCAGGACGGGCGGGACACCACTTTCTCGATGGACTGACTTTCCTATTCTTGGCGCTCATGTACTTGACGCGCCTCGTGGGCCATTCCCCCGCAGACTGGCCCGTATTGAAGTTGTGATCGGGACGCTTTTGCACAGCGTCCGCGATCAAAGAACTGTCTTCTACGAACGCGAGAAGCATCCCCGAGTTGCCCGGACGAGTGAAGAACATGACAGAGTAACTTTCGTGCTCGCCTTGTTCGCCAGGGGCCCGCACTACACGGTGCAAGTTGGACTGAAGGATGCCTCTACTAAAGATGATGGCGAGGGTATTGCGCCAATGTTGCAGATCGCGTGTCCAGGAAGAGGCTGTATGTGTTTATCGTAATATGTGAGTATCTCAATGAAGAACCCGTGCTTCCAACAAAGCATACGTTAACATAGGACCACTCTGTGACCGGGCGGCATGACCTGTAACCCGCTGTTGTGCACAACGATCTAACGAGATTCCGGCGGTGAATAATACATATCATGATCAAAGTAATTTCAGCTCACGAAGGAACCAAAGTCAGTGTGTGCAGCCAGATTCGTTCTGTCTGCGACCGCCTGTTCGGGCATCGGTTGAATCCTAAGCATGTAAGCTGCACTGTAGCTGAACTCCTCATCCGAGTGGAGTCGCTCGAGCATGCCCTTGGGACAAACCAGCCTGTCGTTGAATATGCGAATGATCGTGTTACTGACTTCCAGCGACTCGCGGACGAGCGGGCGCAAGACAGTCGGCATCGCAGTCGTCGACGGAGCTGTCCGGAAATGCGAGCGTGCCGTCCTTGGAGACGTGGAAGAATTTCGTCGCCGCATCCAGGTTCTTGACAGGTACCAACAGGAAGCAGAGGACCGAACAACTACCTGTGCCAGACTGTTAGCATTCGATCGCATCCTCAAACCATTGACCTACTCGCTCATCAACGAGTCGTCACCCTTGACCCCCTTGATGACCGTGGGTGCAATGAATAACCTGGACTCGTCTGTTTGATCGCCGAACGCGATCGTCCCAGCTGTCTTGTCGAGCAAACCCTTGACACGATCAAAGTGCCTTTGGTTGATAATGCTAGAGATATCCGGCGATTCAAGGCCACTATTCGGGTAAAACCCGTCGTGCCTGGAAAAGACGATCAATGACAAGAGTCGCGGACATGCGACCACAGGACTTACGCCTCTTTGAGTGCCTGAATCATCTTGTCCTGAGCGTCTTTCTGAACGAGGATATAGTCTCGCGCGACACAGGTCTGTCCTGCGTTGGCGCACTTGCTCACATACTCTGGTACGCGCATATACTCAGACCCACCTCGAGGCTCACGGGCGACAGCATCTGTTCAGCTGCAGCACATACGATCCTAGCCACCTGCCCGTTCCCAGTGTAGTATACAAGACTGCCATTGCGTTCAGATGCTAGTCCCAACACGAAGACGGAGACACATACTGTGATCCTAGGGAAGTTCCATAAGCTGCGAGTCATCAGATCACGTCTCCAAAGGTCTCAATGAAAGGCATTACCTTGGTCGTCTCAGCGACAGCTCCCAGAACGACTCGCACGATGTCAGGATGCATATACTTGGGAATAAGCTCAGCAATCAGCCCGCTGGTCGCAGGCGACAGCTCGAATGGCTTGAGAACGAAACAATTGCCCGCCGCAATAGCGACAACCTAGCATACCGCGTAACGCCGTCAAGACGGGGGATGAAGGAGCACGCCGGGGGAAACCCCCCCCCGAAAAAAGGACGTACCATGGGATCGAGGGTCAACGTTTCAACCATACCGGGTAGTTGAACGGGGCGATCGAGAGAACAACGCCCTTGGGTTCCTTTCGGACGACTGGGTTGAACGCGGCAAAGTTGACATTGAAAGACGGCTTTTGGGTGCGTGCCCACGTGGCGACGCGGTCGTGCGCGATTTTACAGTCGCTGATGGTCGAGTCGAGTTCGAGGCTGCGAAATGGGGACATACGTGGCAGTCAGTGAGGACATGAGCGTGACAACGAACCTGCTGAAACGCACCAGGCGTTCTCGAGGGACGACCTAGGTCTTGCGTCATGGCCTGTTTGAAACGATCATAGTTGTCCTGGATGAAGTAGGCAAGCTGGAGGATTTGCTCTTGCGAGCTTCGATGGACATAGTCTTGGCAGCTCTGAAACTCTTGCGCAAGTCGGCATGGATCCGGGAACGGGGACGAATTTTTCGTCTGATGCGGCTCAGAACAAAAAATAGGAAGAACGGACCCGGGGTATCTCTTCGAGCTGAGTACGCAAGTTCGGTGGACGTGTCGTGTTGGTGCTAAACAACAGCGCGATATGATGTGTTGTAAGTGTCAAGATAGATACTTAGTACACAGCCGCATCTTCATGCTCACCAATTATAAGGGACACGGTTATTTGGTACCAACTTCAAGTTGAAGGATCAAACTGACCTTTAGCAAGGTCAATGATTAATTAGAGGGGAATTCCGGGTCAATCTGCAAAAGCATCTGAGATGAAACAGCCAGTCGGTAGAACTTAGCAGCTTAGAATACCTTGGGTTCAAACTTCACGAAGCACGGATTGGCACAAAATTCGCAATCAGCAGCAACTAGTAGATCGGGGTTTGAACTTTATGATACTGGAAGTCTGGAACGGGATCGCGTTTGGACCGGAACGGAAGCCACGCGGGTGGACACGCTGTGCAGGTCTGGTGCATAATATAATGATATTAGGTAACCGCAGATCGATGATCGGCTACTAGTACTGTCGGGAGGACAATATGAGTGAACAAATGGAAGTTTTTGGTCTCGGATACGTTATCAGAACTACGGGCATACTGCCATCCGGATTCTCGCC